>PKML01009406.1:641163-654826 GCA_002933935.1 Eutrema yunnanense | reverse complement strand
TGTTTTCATTGTCCTGCTTTCTTTGACTCTGCACAAACAAACACTCTTTCTGATATGATTCATGTAATGCAGGCAAAACACACTCACTTGGATGTGCAGAGGATTGCTATAAAGTGCCTCGGTCTTTTTGGTTTGTTAGAAAAGAAGCCTAGCGAAGAGCTAGTAAGGCAGCTACGGATAGCCTTTTGTAGAAGCCCTCCTCCGATTAGTATTATGGCTTCCAAGGCACTTGTGGATCTTGGGATGTGGCATAGCCCAACAGAAGTTGACAAGGCAATGGGACAAGATCTCTTGTCACAATTCGAGGATGAGAGCATTGATTTTGTACCTGTCGACTTGTCCAATGCCGAAGAAGATTTGAACTTAAAGATGCTCGATCTCATGTATGCTGGACTTGAAAGTGATGACTGGAGAGCATACACAGAGAGCAGTGAAGATGAGTCGGTTAAAGCAACTGTCGGGGAGGGGTTTGCGAAATTTCTTCTTCTAGGAGAGAAGTACCCAAACATGCCTGCATCGTTTTATCCTTTTGTTTTGGGCAAGCTGATTGCATTATACTTCAGTGAGGAGTTAAAAGAACAACTGAGGTATAGAGATTCTGTTTCTTTCGATTGGTAACTTTTGTCATCAGAATATCCACTAATGAATTGCTCCGCTTAATTATTGTCCAGGTTCAAACAGTGTTTATCTGTCTTCTTTGAGCACTATGCTTCCTTCTCGGAAAGCATTAGCAATTATTTTTCAGCTGAATGATTTTTCATGTGATGTAGGGATATGCGTCAAAGGCTTTTGTTCCTCTCATACGCTCAATGTGGCCTGGGATTGATGGAATCTCTAAAAACTCTTCATAGTTGTGTCAAATCAACGCAAGCGTGCAGTCCAAGCATCCAGATTTATCCTGCAGATGATGCAAACCCCTCTATACAAATCACCAGAAGATTCTATCCAGCCTCCAGTAGACCGTACAGAAGAAGGGTTAGCCATACGCATAGCCATCGAGGTTAGTTGCATTCCTTTGGCTTCTATAACATATTGTCCTCAAGATCAAGGACATTTAAGTGGAGAGTGAAGAAAGCATACATATGACTGAAATTCTCTTCTCCATTTTGCTAATATTGTTGCCTACAGATGGTAAGCTTCAAGGCAAAGAAGACTGCTGCTGAGAAGCATGCGTTGCAGCACTATGCAAAATACTTGTGCTACTCCGTCTGAAACCATCAGAGCAAAATGTGATAAAGTTGATGAAAAAGCTTTTAAGCCGAGTCGCGGAATCTGTATGCTCAGAGAAGGAGCTTCTTAAGGAAGTGAAATGGTGCTGGAACATCTAAAATCTTTGGATGCTTCTCCAAGCGAGGAGCTTTCACAAGATGAAGCAAATTCCATCTTTGGTACATTGATCTTTTGCCTTGTACAGTGGTTTTGTTATTATTTACACATAAAGCTAGATAGTTAAATGTTATGTAGAGTCTCTCTTTTGTCCATTGCTTTAAAGAATTTGATTGTTTCTTTCTTTCTAATGGCTATTTACAGAAACACTAGGAGTAAGTTACAATCTGGACATCACTGCACCTGCAACAGTGCCACAGACACCTGCTCCTTGCTCAGCAAGACCAGCTTGGTCAAGAAGACGAGTAAGGATTGAAGAAGCATCCTCTGATGAAGATGAAGAAGTAGCATCTCCTCCACCTTCTGCTATGCCTTCTGCTTCCAATACTTTGATGACCCGATCACACCGGGCAAGTAAAGCTGCTGCTTTAGCCAAAATAATGGCAAGCAAAGTGAAAATGAGCGATGCAGATGAGGATATTGAGGAAGAAGAAGGTTCATCTGATGTTACAGCAGAGGATTCAGATGAATCTGAGGAATAGATATAGAGAATCAGTTAGGGAATGGTTCTGTTGTTACCAAAGTATACTTGGTTTCTTAAGTTTCTGTGCATTTTGGGTAATCATGTCAGATTATAGACAGAGACCTCTTCTTTTGACCAATTCGTTGCTTGTTATGTGCGAGTTTCGGTTATGTTTTGGTCAATGATTTGTAAGAAATCATTGACCAATATGATCATGGGCAGAATCAATTTGCCAAAGTCTCAGGTTAAATCCTTCATTCACATTCTCCAATCACATTCGCTAATACCTTTTCACTAATTATAGCAATACTATAAAGTTTAATTAAATATACAAAACAACGAAAACTATATAAAATAGACTACAAAGAATGCCTAATAAGACCATCTTTTTCCATAAAACAATTGTTGTGTCAACATTTTGAAACATTTTTTCGTTATTGTGTATATTTAAACTTTATATTATTGCTATAATTAGTGAAGTTCAATTTCTCTTTGGATTGGATTGGACCTGATTATACATCGTAGTTGGTATAGAATGCAGTGTCACATTAAATTGCAGTCTTGACTTATTGGTCAATTCTGGTTCAGTATATTTCAGTTCGGTATGGATTGGTTTAACCGGATAAGTGGATAAAGAAACGTGATCTTTAGTAGTCATTGAATTATTGGTGTAGACTTGAATTATTGGTGTAGACTTGAATTATTGGTGTAGACTACAGTGTCATTTAATTATTGGTGTTCCTCTTTCTCTTGCTCATTCATTCAAGCCAGTGAGTTTGTTTTCTGAAAGTTTGAGAAAAGATGGGAAACATACTACAGTTACAATGTGACTGTAATCAAGTGTTGAATCAGGCCGGTGGCTGCTTATTCGGTGATGGAAATTACATTCACATGATGGAGGCTAACCTCGAGGCTCTGCAGAAAGCTATGCAAGAAATTGAAGATACGCGAGATGATCTCTTAAGAAGGGTTTCCGCTGAAGAAGATAAAGGTTTGCAGCGGCTTGCTCGAGTCCAAAGATGGTTTTCAAGGGTAGAAGATATTGAGTCCAAGGTCAGTGATCTTCTTAAGGCTAAATCAACTGAAACTGGAAGATTGTGTCTTTTTGGATATTTTTCTAACAAGTGCAAATCAAGCTACAAGTATGGTAAAAATGTATCGAAGAAGTTGAAAGAAGTTAAAGAGCTTCTATCTGAAGGAGTTTTTGAAGTGGTGGCGGAGAAAAGTCCCGTACCAAAGGTGGGGCATAAACATATTCAACCCACAGTTGGTTTGGAGACAATGGTTGATAAGGCATGGAACAGCCTCATGAATGTTGAACGAAGAATTTTAGGTCTTTATGGCATGGGGGGAGTAGGAAAAACCACCCTCTTAGCTCGTATCAACAACAAATTTGTGGATGAATTTGATGTTGTGATATGGGTCGTGGTCTCTAAAGATTTGCAAAATGAGAGCATTCAAAATCAGATTCTGGGAAGATTACGCCAAGACAAGGAATGGAGAGAAGAAACAGAGAAAGCCTCTTCTATATACAACATCCTTAGCAGAAAGAAATTTGTGCTATTGCTAGACGATCTATGGAGCGAGGTTGATCTGAACAAGATAGGAGTTCCACCTCCAACTCGAGAAAATGGTTCGAAGATAGTTTTCACAACTCGTTCAAAGGAAGTTTGCAAAGACATGAAAGCTGACGATGAGCTGAAAGTTGATTGTTTGTCACCGGATGAAGCGTGGGAATTGTTTCGAAATACTGTTGGAGAAGCCCCATTGAAACGCCATGAGGATATTCCTAAACTTGCAAGAAAAGTTGCTGAGAAATGTTGTGGCTTGCCACTTGCACTCAATGTTATTGGGAAAGCCATGGCATGTAAAGAGGATGTACACGAATGGCGTCACGCGATTGCTGTTCTTAACTCGTCTAGCCACGAGTTTCCGGGTATGGAAGAAAACATTCTTTCCATTTTGAAGTTTAGCTATGATGGTTTAAAGGATCAAAATGTCAAATCGTGCTTCTTATATTGTTCTTTGTTCCCGGAAGACTTTGAAATTGAGAAGGAGCAGTTGATAGAATATTGGATCGGCGAAGGATTTATAAATGGAAAGAGAGATGAAGATGGAAGTAACAACCAAGGTTACGCTATAATTGGTTCGTTAGTTCGTGCACATCTGTTGGTGGATGTTGATGTTGGACGCATAGCCAAAGTGAAAATGCATGATGTTTTACGTGAGATGGCTCTTTGGATAGGGTCTAACTTCGAAAAAGGGGAAGAAAAAATGTGTGTTAAATCTGGTGCACAGTTACGCCGTATATCAAATGACATCAACTGGAACGTTGTGAAAAGGATCTCGTTGATGAGTAATCAAATTGAAGAGATATCTTGCTGTCCCGAGTGCCCCAACCTCTCGACCTTACTACTCTGTAATAACAAGTTAAAGGTTATTTCAGGTGAGTTCTTTCAGTTTATGAAAGCCCTTGTCGTCTTGGATCTATCAAGAAATCATGCTCTTTGCGCATTGCCGGAAGAAATTTGCAGCTTGAGTTCTTTGGAATACCTCAATTTATCTTTCACAGAGATAAAATCGTTACCAGCTGGTTTGAAGGGGTTGAGGAAACTATTCAGCTTGGACCTGGAGTGGACTTCTAGACTCAAAAGCATTGATGGGATAGGAACAAGCTTACCGAATCTTCAAGTGTTGAAACTATTATACTCGCGTGTTTGTATTGATGCAGGATTAATGGAAGAGCTACAACTCTTAAAGCACTTACAGATTTTAACAGCAAACATAGAGGATGCTTTGATTTTGGAAAGTATCCAAGGAGTGGATCGATTGGCGAATAGTATTCGAGGTTTACGCCTAATGCATATCTCAGTAGAGGTTGTAGTGTTAAACACGGTAGCTCTGGGTGGTCTTCAAAGCCTAGAAATTTTTAAGTGTGATATCTCAGAGATAAAGATAAATTGGGAAAGCAAAGAAAGAGAAGAGCTTCTATGTACAAGTTCTCAAGGATTCAAGCACCTCTCCTCTGTTGGAATACTAGGTTTGAATGGTTCAAAGGACTTGACCTGGCTGTTGTTCGCTCAAAATCTCAGGGATCTAACTGTGATTGATTCAGAAAGCATAGAAGAAATAATAAATAGGGAGAAAGGAATGAGTATTAGCAATGTGCATCCAGATTTGGCGGTTCCCTTTGGGAAGCTAGAATTCCTTCAATTAAAATTTTTGGAGAAATTAAAGAGAATTTGCTCAAATTCTCAGGCTCTTCCAAACCTGAGAGAATTTATAGTCGACAACTGCCCCAAGCTGCCCAAAGCTGCCACTGAGTTTCCTGAAACACGAGCAGCAATAATAAGAGGATAGACTGAGAATGGGAGAAAGAGGCTCCTAAGCCGTTGCAATGTGTGTGAGTGTATGATTGTATCCTCTTCAGTTCTTAATTTGGTTTGGGTTTGATGTTACTGCTTTTGCTTAGAATGAGATTGTTGTCAAGTTTGCATTTCTCAAAGTTGGAAACTTTCATTTAAAATAATTCAAAGACTCTTTTGGTGTATATTCGTGTGTCCTCCATTGAGTTCCCAAATATGCTCAGAGTGAGAGAAGTGAAACAAAAGCTTAATTTTGCAAATATTTGGTGTAGATTCGTCCATGTGTTTGATTGATGGTCGCCATGGGAGCTTCTTCGGTGACTTCAAATCACCCAGAAACGATTAGGTTCAATGAGTTGAATTAATAATGGAAATTTAAAAGACACAATTCTTTGAGGTTAATCGCATTCCAAATAGACGAGGGGAGCTTCACAGAAGAATGATCCTTGGAGCACATTCATATTCGACAATTTTGATCATCTTCTCTCTGAATTAACTCTAAATCATCAAAAATAGTAATTTTGTTTTTCCAGTTTGTTTAATTTTACAATTCATAATCTAGCAATCAAGGCAAATTCTCATTTCATTTCTCTAATTTGCCCAGGAAAAAAAACATGACAACTTCGATTGGAAGATGGAAGAATGTAGAGAATCTCTACATCAGAGAATCTCAATCATATTTTGGTTCCAAGTGTTCGATGAAATGAAACAGAGAAAGATTCCAAGTGTTGGATGAAATGTCTGAGTGGTTCTGCTATGTCACCTCTCAACTTGACTCAAAAGGGATAAACAGAGAAGAAAATGGATACCTTTTAAAGTCTCATGATTTGATACCTTTTAAATCTTGGATTGATTCATACAAGTATCCCCGGGGGTGGATATGAGCTTCAATCACCTACTGCAGAACTACTCGAACCGAGTTTGGTTGCCACAGGTCAGTAACTCTCGTACTTGCACTGTTTTTGAAGATTTTGTGTCATGTCATTGTTTCTGCATTCGTTTAGATAGCACGTTTAAGTTTAGGAGACATAAAGTATCAATGATTTTAGATCTTTTCCTAACCATATTACTGATGAATTGATGAAAGGAGACGTCGTTTTGATCAAATATGATTCGATCCGTCATAGATTGATATATGGTTGAGATGGTATAAGATTTTTAAAGCCAGAGTTATTGATGGTGACATTAGTGTTTGGTCACCATTCTTTGACACACACACACAAAAACAAAAACAAAAAGATACCGTTGTAAATATAAACTCTTGCTTGATTTTAATGTCGGTAAAGTCTTTTACTGCAATTTTAATTTGGTTTCAGCTTTTACCAAGATTTATGAGGACTTTCTTTTTGTAATTTGGTTTCAGTTTCAGTTCAGTCAATTCATTTTCTGTTCGATTCAATTCTGATTTAGTTTCTCTTTGGTTCAGTTTACAAGTTATTTTTTTCACTATCTTTTAGTTTAACCACATTAGAAATTTGGATAGAGAATAAATGTATAATGCAGGCACATTCATTTTCTCATATTGATCGTTTCTTAATTATTAGTGTAAAATGAAGTCTCATCAGGTCATTGAATTATTGGTATTCCTCTTTCTCGTGGTCTTCATAATTTATGGTCAATATCATTCTGTGGATGTGAAAATTCTTCAGCTATTTCTGAATTATTGGTGTAGTAAGGTCAATATCTTTATCTTGCATTCTTGACTTACTATTTTCTGAGTTAACTCTAAATCATTAAACAGAGTAATTTTGTTTTTCCAGTTTGCTTAATTTTTACAACAATTACAATTTTTTCATTTTCCAGTTTTCTGAGATGGACATGCTTAGAATGATTCATCTCCTTTAGAAGCTTCCAAGACTCGGTCTCCTTCCATTAATTTCTAGCGTTCCAGACTTCCAGATCTTAAAGAACATCACACAACTCTATCTGGAAATGATTGAACAGGGTCGGATAATGAGTGGAAGGCTTCAAACAAATGACTTCAAACCAGAACCGACGAACCTCCGTAGTAGCTAAATCCGACGCCATCGCCTTCATTACCTGGCTAATCCACTTCACTACGTTTCTCCCTAGACCACTTCGCCCCAAGGGATCACCAAATTGATTCAAAGCATACCCATTCCCACAGAGACATGGCTTTGAGTAGTGGTTGCGTCTCCCGGAATCCACTGAAAGGCAAAAGTCATTGTTATAACCAAAAACACCAACACATAAGTAAGAGGATAATTACTTATGCCACAGAGAAAAATTCTATTAACCAAAAAAAGTAAATAAGATTGACTAAAAAGCACAGGGTGACAAATTATGAGTTCATCTATTACCATCAGTGTGTCATCATCGTTTCACTATTTGATTCAAAAGTTTCGCCTTGCTCTTTCGAATCTTAATCAGAGAATACAAATTCGCATTTTTCAAACCAAAATAAATATATTCACTATTTCAGCATAATTCGCACAAAAACACGACACTATATAGATCGAAGCATGTGAAATCTTGAGATCTAAAATTCGATATATTCAAAATTTCAGAAGGGAGATAAGGAGTAGTATTTTGGAAAATATTGGAAATCGAGAAGATTAAAAGTTTCAACTTTGTCATTGATCTCTTCCTGCAATTAAATATGGAGAATTTATGATTGCACTATTAACCTTTGCCCTTTGCCCTTTGGTAAGGAAGATGAAGAGAACCGAACGACACTGAGGGTTTCATAAACGCGTTAACTATTTTTTCTTTAAGCAACACGTGGCGCTATATCAAGGCAGATTATTTTGGCTGAGGTGGATAGTCTAAAAAGTTTCAAACTCCAGCTTTCATATAGTACTAGGGGTTATCCCGCGCTACGCGCGGGGTGTATCCATTAAGAAATTTCGTATATATGTTTTTTTCATACCGTTGTTAGAGAGAAAGTTTATAATATTTTTCTGTTTACTAATATTTATTTTTATTTTTTATTGTAAGATTTTAACGTTTTTGAAATAACACTTCATATGCCTACTTCTGAGACGACCTCAAACACTCTCTTTGAAATTACATTTTGTCCCCCCGCCCCTCATATTCTCTTATACGAAATAAGACATTGATCTTTCTTCACTTAACACATTGGAGCTTTGGCCAAATAATCAAATTTATCTCCATATTCTTTATTCATTTTCGGTCAATTTTTTCATCATACCCACAACTACTTTAATTACAATCTACCCGTCTGCCAACTTTTGAGACGACCTCAAACAGTACTCTCTTTGAAATTACAGTTTGTCCTCTCGTTGATTTTAGTTTTATCGCTCTAAATGTAGTTTGTTCTTACGTTGATACGATCGTTGGTATAGAAATCTTTTACAACACCTTATCTTCTTCGTAGTCTTTTAACTTCCGTAATCTTTGGTAGCTTGTTATCCTTTGTATTGTGGACAAAATTTATGTACACAGTCATGTTGCTAAGATGTTCACCCTTTTACCGTAACGCTAGATCTTGTTCCCCCAAAGCTTTAAACAACATTCAAGGTAATACAAATAGTAGAGAAAAGAAGGCATTGTAAATCTAACCACTTTCGTGGCTACCAAACAATAGTGTTAATAAAAATACAGAAATCGTAATTATTAAGATCAGTCGTCAACCCACAATCAATCCACTTCTCCACGATCTCTAGATAAATAAAGTTTAAGAGATGATCATGGTGTCAAATATTATCCATAGCTTACCTCATCCGAGTTGTTATACATACTGACATAGTGGAGAAAAAAAATAGCTAAATGAAATATTTACACATTAGATTCAGAAAGACTATCTGTTCCACCTTCATGCCAACTCTTTGGAGCCATAGCCTGTTTTTATTTCTCCTGATTTTCACGTGTTTAAAACATTAGATTTCTGTTAATCCGTTACGGTTTTGAGATTTTCAATGAAAGCCATGAATTCATGAGGAAAATTAAAGAGGACCAACATCTTTATACATGAAGGGAAGTTGAAACCAACAAATAAGACAACATCAAGTAATCCAATAAGAACGAATATATAGGCAATGAGCTAAACAAACTCAAACTTACAACGAAAAACGATGAACTTATAATAATTTGATTGATAGAGGATTGGAATTTTCCATAATCAATTGATAAAGTTTCAAAGTACAAACTTGCATAGTAACAGTGAGTCTAACTTCGATGACATGAGTTTAAGGATAGTTAATGGAACACTCTAGAAGATAAGAAACAAAGAAACAATGCAAGAGTAGCGAAATTAGGTTGGTAATAAGGAGGATGAAGACAATGACTAAAAAGACAATTATCTAAGGCTTTTATTTAAAGAAAGAGAAAAGAGGCAATGAACCTTGTCTAAAATCGCAGTGGGAGAGTAGTAGCCACATCATTTACAATTTCTCGCATTTGTAAAATAACAAATATTCATCTGTAAAAATGGCAATATCTACTCAGTTACATATCTTCATACTATAAATCTGTATTGAGTTTAAAGAAAGGCCATGAAGCATAGTGGTTTGGTATTTTTCAGTGGAGGAGAGATAGGTTCAGGGTATTTTTCAGGAAATCAGAGAATGCAGATAAACTAACTAATCATGATTCAAGTTATGCACGGTTCTTGAACTCAAATTAAATCACTAAGCTATAATTAACCAACCGTCGTTGCGAGAATTATCTAAGTCTAAATCCCAGAATCCCAAATCTCTTTGCAAATCCTAAAGATCTAAACCAACTTGAAAGTTCAGGTTTGATATGTTCACAAAACAACAAAACCAAATCTCTTTGCGAATAGCTATTTTGCTCACCCTAAGTTTTGTCATATTATCAATTGCACTGTCGTGCCTAATCGATTAACCTAAGATCTAAGTTCCAGATTCGTCAACCTAGAATTAGCTTTGAGAACAACCTATGGTGAAGAACTAATTCAGATTATGAATCCTAACTAATCAATTACCAGCACTCAATGAAATCATTTATGAGAAAACCCTAAACCTAAAAGTGGATCTACTCAGACATGGAGATTGAAACAATAACCATAACTAAATAAATCTCTGAAATAAATAAATAAGACGAGAGTAAACAAAGGTTCGAAATCTTCTCTCGGACGAACAGAGTTTCAGACCTGTCTCCCTCAGAAAGCTCTCTCACAGAAAACCAAAGTAAAATCAAGCGCAATCAACAAAAGTGGCTGAAAAACCTAATTATAATGTTAAAACACGTTCTGGGGTTTCTTGTAATAATTAAAGACTTCTGGACCAAGGTGCAAACTCTTCAGACTTGTAAAAAGTCGCGTTTCCTGTTTTCTTGCAGTCGGTATCGACTGACACCATTAGTGGTATCGATCGACACACTGATTCTTCTGCTCGCCAGACTGGACTGTCTTCACGAAAACTGACATAACTTTTGATCGCACCGTTGGAATGACCTCAAACCACTTCCAAATGAAAGCTAATCCATTTATATGTCTTGTATTAAAATTTGAGCTCAATCCATTGGTGGGAAACTCTTCAACGAATGCCAAACTTCTGACGTCTCTGCATGATTATGCATCTTCATATGCTTATTTTCACCCAAAACAGCTCATTTCTCCCAAAGTCACCTAAAACCTGAAAATACTCAAAAAGACTCCAAAAATACTAGAATGACTCTATAAATAAGACCTATATCATGTTTAAAAATAGGTAAAAACTATGATATATCAAACCTCATGAGGCTAGAGATCATCTCTTCTTCGTATGTTCATACACATTTACGGTTTGGGCTGAGCTAACCCATCATTTTTGCTTGGCCGTAAGCTTACTCCGGATCGGACAAAAATGATGCATTATATGGGTCTTAACAGCTTCGGCTCCTTGACAAGGTCCTCATTTGTATGGTCTTTCAAACCACGAATAACATGTTTGGAACCAAGAAAACCATCGCACCAGCTACTTGGTGCCATTGAGAAAGTGGTTCGTGAACTCGCTTCAATAAATTTTACATTTAACATATATATATACTAGATTAGGCTCCGCGTATACGCGGAGTTTATAATTTAAAATTTATAACTAGTGAAAAAGAAACCAAAAACAAAAAATTGAAATCATCTGTGAAAGTAAATAAAATAAGATTGAGAACGTCGATACAAAATCACCCACTGATAAAAAAGCTTAACACAATAACAATTTTTTTTAACGATGAGATCTTTATTTTATTATTAGAATCTTGAAACATACAGAGCCGGTGAAACATAAGATTTCCCCGGAGACAAAAGCCGGCAGAAAACAACATTTCTCCAGAGTCAAAAGCCGGCAGAAAACAAACTTTCTCCGGTGATAAAAGCCCTATGAAAGGGAGACATATGAAAAACCAAAACCATACAACCAACTAAGCCTATGAAACTAAGTCCATCGATGAAAAGGATAAACCGCAATAGAAAATGTAAAAAACCTATCGAAACTCCGTGCCGAAAATAAGATTTGTCATGTTGAAACCCAATTTTAGATCCCATTACAAAGCTCCAAAAATGATCGAAGACGAGATTACTAAAAAAGCTCAACACCTAACTACTACCCAGAAAATTAAAACCCTAGAAAAAGAGATTTTTTTGTAAAAATCCGGTGAAACAACGACAAGGATGGAGACGCTACTCAATTACGAAAACAACATCGAAAGTAGCTATGCCACACCGTCTACAGATCTGTACATCTGGCGCATGTCTCTTCGTAAATCAAACTAGTAACCCAAAATTTCAAAACCTAAGCGATTACTCCAAACGATGGACCTAGATTCAAAAAACTAAAAGAGATTGAAAACCATAAGAACAAGCACCACAAACCAGGACCATGAATGTACTTCTGCTCTAGATTTGTCTCGACGATATCCACTTCTGATGAAATACATATACCTTTGATAAAATTGCAAACCAACAACGGGACAAAGGCTCTCGGGGCCGACGACGAAGCGCCGAACACCGGAGCCGAAATCTCCTTTTTTTTCTCTGGCGGCTAGGGCTTCCTTCACAGTTATTTATTTATTTTGAATCTTTTATTTTTTTCTATTATTTGGTTTCCAATTAAAATTTTGTCACATGTTTCCAAATAATTAGTGTTTCTTATTCCTATTTGAATTATGTTTATTATTATTATTTATTTTTATTAACTCTGTATTTTATGATAAATTTAATTCTTATTTTTTGTTTAGTAATTTTAGCTTTTAGGATTAGGAATATGTTATAAATTTTTTTGAATTTTGAATTTTTTTTCTTTTTTCATTAACTTTGGATTTTAGGATAAGTTTACATTTTATTTATTTTTGTTTAGTAACTTTACATTTTAGGATTATAAATCAATAATAATTTTTTTCTTTTATTGTTAATACTATTTGGCAAAATCTAATTGGAAAATCTTTTTACACATGTCAAAATCTGATCGATGACTTGGCACGTGTCGCGATCTAATGAATTACTAACTTTGAAACATTCAAGTTTATATAATAAGATATATATATATATATATAATCATAATAATAATAGAAATTTTTTTTTGAATGGGGCGATAACCTAATGGAATTAAAAAGCCCAGGCAACATATTAATGAACAAAACACGTGATAATCACGTTGTCTTTCTCTCTAAGTCTCTCGCCGTTTCTATAGCTTTTTGGTCATAGAAATACAGTGGCCACAATATAACTCGGCTATGGATAGACCGTAGCAATAACGAAACGACTATATTAACTTCATGAGAGAGAAAGTGAAAAATGTAATACTCATTAATCTGATTCTATTGTTCATACATTAATTCCCTTATATACAAAACTAACTATACGGGAAACTATATATAAGCTAATACACCCCCCTCAAACCGAATCAACTCTAGGAAGAAAGAGGTTTGAGATTGACATTCGATTAAGCAAAAAATGAAAGGGACCCGGAGGCAAAGGCTTCGTCAATATGTCAGCCAGCTGGTTTGAGGTAGATACATGAAGAACCGTTAAAAAACCATTCTTCACCTGATCACGGGTTGTGTGGCAATCAACTTCAACATGCTTAGTTCTTTCGTGGAAAACAGGGTTATTAGCAATGTGCATGGCTGACTTGTTATCACAAAACAGCTTGGCTCGAGAAGTAATCGGCACATGTAGATCAGATAGTAACTGATTTATCCAAAGTAGCTCACCAGTAGCAACAGCCATGCTCCGATACTCGGCCTCCGTGCTGCTTCTACTAACTGTGTCCTGTTTCTTGGACTTCCAAGTGATAAGAGAGGTGCCAAGGAACACACAGAGACCAGTTACAGATCGTCTTGTATCAGGGCAAGTAGCCCAATCAGCATCAGCAAATCCATTTAAGCACAACTCAGTAGATGAGGAGTAAAACAAACCCTGGCCTGGATTGGTTTTAAGATACTTGAGTACATGTTGTGCAGCCTGAAAATGGATATCAGTAGGACACGAGAGGAATTGACTCAATCGATGAACTGCAAAGGTAATGTCAGG
>PKML01009406.1:623177-639895 GCA_002933935.1 Eutrema yunnanense | reverse complement strand
GAGGACATACAGAACAATGAGACTCAGAAGACAAACTAGACTTAGACATATGTAGACTACTAGAGAGTTGTTGTAACTTGCCAGAAGATGGGTGTCCTAGGCGTTTATGCCAGAGATGTCCATCAACCATCAAGGATCCAGAGAAAAGAGATGATGAATCAGGTATGTCAAGTTGCAGAATGTAGAGATTGTGAATGAGTAGCCCTCTACCAATCATCAATGCCTGAGTAGACTCCTGAATTAAACAAGAATCAATATAGAAATGAGCTGAGCAAGAACCAGATTTTAACAGACTACTCACCGAAAGCAAGTTGAATTTGAAAGATGGTACATGTAATACATCATGCAAAACTAAGGATGGTGATAAATGTATAGTGCCTGTGTGTGTGATCTCAACTCGAGTTCCATTTGGTAAAGATACTGTTATCCCAGAGACTGCGACAGTTTCACTAAACATTGCTAAATCAAAACACACATGACAAGTGGCACCACTATCAATGATCCAAGAACCAAGAGGAAGATTATTGTATAAAGTGGATAAACATTGATGTTGAAATGTCAGTCTATCATTCTCAAATCTCAAAGATGTAGATGGAAAGGATACAATACCAGATGAAGATTGAGCAGCCATTGCACCATGTTCTGTGATATTAGCAACTGGTGCATCAGTCATGGACGATGTTGCAGGGTCTGATATATTGACATGAGCAGTCAATTGTTGTATGAGAGATTGGACTTGATCCTTATTCATGTAGCTGAGATCCAAATTCATAGCAGGAGTAGCCTGAGGTGGGACATATGGATAAGAACCAGACATCACATTAGCTACAACATGTGGTCTTGATGTGTTCACAAATTGTCCTCGAGGTTGAAAATTATTCTGAAATTGACCCCTTTGTTGAAAGCTATTTGGAGCAGAAGGTCTCTGGTTTTGATTATAACCAGCTGGGTTACTCTTATAACCTGGAATGTATCCTGGAGGATACCCATGTAGCTTAAAACATTTCTGAACTACATGTCCAGTCTGTCCACAGTGAGTACAAACAGGACGAGATTTAGGTCTATAGTTATTCTGAATGGCACAAGCAGCATTGTCCATTGGAGCCAAGTAAGAAGTTTCTTGATTATATGTAGCAGGACCAGAGTTCTGGAAGACCACATTCTCAGGTCTATTTGATGGCTTCAGACTCTTCTGTCTTTCATCCTATCTTCGATAGATGGAATGGGTTTTAGCATTAGAATATGACGACGAGTGGCTTCATAGCACTCATTCAATCCCATCAGAAATTTGGTAACTCTGCTACGATGCTGCAATTTCTCCCATAGTGTAGCTGCATTACACTCACACTTGCCACAAGTACAAACCGGCAACTCAACATAGTTCTTATATTCCTCCCACAGAGTCACTAATTCAGTATAGTATGAACTAACATCCATCGATCCTTGTTGAATAGAACCAAGACGTTGTTCTATTTCATAAACTCTAGGTGCATCGTTCTGTTTGAAACGAGAAAGGAGATTATTCCAGATACCTGCAGCAGTGGAAATGAACAACAGGATTTGTCCAATCTTCTTGGAAATGGAATTCATGAGCCAAGTAGCAATCATGTCGTTACAACGCGACCAAGATCCAGAATCGCGATGATCATCAGCAGGTTTGATAATCATTCCGTCGATAAACCCAAGCTTATTACGCACATTAAGCGCCATCCGCACTGATCGACGCCAAGAGTGAAAATCAGCACCATTAGAAAGACGATCTGAGACGAGAACGAGTCCCGCATGGTCGGAGCTGTGCAAAAAGTATGAATTCTCATACTGATCCAATTGGTTCGTTGAATGCCCCGATTCAGGAGCCATTGCTATGAATGAATTGAAGAATCAAGAAAAGATGTGAATCGAACGAATCGATGTGAATCGAACGATGTAAAGAAAAATGTCGCAGTTGATAATGAAAGATTCAACGACGAACAATGTCAAATGAAAGAAGACGAGATGAAGAAGATGATCAAAGAAATCACCATTTAAAGAGATTAAGAAAAGTTGTTACGCGGAAGAGAGAGACTCACTTTGCTCAGATACCATATTAACTTCATGAGAGAGAAAGTGAAAAATGTAATACTCATTAATCTGATTCTATTGTTCATATATTAATTCCCTTATATACAAAACTAACTATACGGGAAACTATATATAATCTAATAGACTAACCACGATAATAACGAGGCAACATCGTTATAACCAAATGGGTGATGACCTAGTGGTAGTATAAGGGGATTGGTTTCTTTGTGCTCCAGGTTCAAATTATCTTTATAATGGAAATTTAATTTTTAAATCGGAATATCTAAAAGTTGACTCCGAATATTAGAGGGGTTTATGGACCGAAAGCTGACTCTAAAGGTCCAAAATTCCCACCATTTGGATTGTAAGTGGCCAGGCCAACCGTATTTTATGGCGACAAAAATAGTGTGGTTTTGTCGTATTGCTTAGCTACTAATTAATTACCGCAGACCGGATGTTAGTAAGGATTCACTAGATATATAGTCACAAACTTTTTTCATGATAATTTGTGACTAAATTCAAAAAATGCATGGATTATGTTCGTTAGTCACGGAAAATCCGAATCTATATGCCATTGTAAGTGGATTTTTTTCAACATTTTCGCTTCAAACTTAAGACAGCTCGAAACCAAGTATTGGTCGGACGTAGTAAAACGTTAAAATCCAATTTTCTTTGTTTAGTTAGTTAAAAATATGGCAATTCGATTGCCAGACGTGACAAAGGGTACTGATACTAGGATTTTGCAATCCAAGGAGGTATCAATACCTTCTAACCGATGTAGTAAGAGGTTATCGAATCCAATATTGGGAAGTAGTCCTAAACACTAAGAATGCAAGGCATTAAATGAGTTAAGCTAATAAAAAGAGTTTTTGATTAAGTATCAAGTTCAAACAAGTAATAAGAAACTAAGCAAGATGTAAAAGCAATAAGCAAAACGAATCCTAAGATGGGGTAATCGATATTAGGCAACCAAAACATGATCCAAGGCATTCATTCACACAAACAAGCTATCCCTAGGTTTATGATCTCTAATCTTGATTAGTCCTCTTTCAAGGCACTAATCACTATGTTAATTATCAAATTCATTAGCAAACTCTCATTTGTGAATTATCAATCAACATGCATTGAGAATATAAACTAGATCAACCAAAAATATGCCTTAGACAACTATTCTCATAGGCTAAGAACATAAATCTTTTGAATAATTGATCAAGGCATTTTATCATACACTTAGTGTGCATGAAATGCTTATGATCTAAATCCACTCTCTCAAGCTAGATTTAGCAATAAGAACATTAAACAAAGAAGGATAATAGATAATATAATCCTAAACACCTTAGATCATGCCTTGAATCCCCTAAATCTAACCCATCTCAAGATCCTAAAATGACTACTCAAGACCCATGAATAACACCTCTAAATCGATTTTGATAAGAGAAGAATTCATGGATGGATCTTGGATAATCAACAAGAAAAGAAGATAAGAAGGAGAGATTCAATGAAAACAACTACTAGATTGCATAAAAATAGAAGATCTCTCTTACAAAAATCTAAGAACTCTCTCTAAGGAGAATAAGGGTTTTTAGACCAAAAAGAGGATAAGTGGCAAAAATTAGGTAAAATGGTTTTTTATAGTAAATGGGGTCGGACCGGGTCAACCCGGGACAAACCGGGTATTGACCCGGCCGAAACCTGTATACGTCGTCAGTGAATCAGCCATAACTCCTGAACCTCGCAACCAAATGACTCGAATCCAACTTCAGAAGACAGCCAACTCAATTATCTACAACTTCTATGAAGAACGCAGAATATGAATCGGAGTGAAAACCCTTCGTATGGGTTGATCTTTCAGACATCGTATTTGGAGCATAACTCGTTTGGATGTCAGACAGACACGTCCTTGCTATATTTGCCATATCTCTTGAACAGCGGATCGGAATGACATGAAACCACCACTCAACGAAAGTCAGCTCGATTGTCTATGACTTTCATGAAGACCTCAGATTAAACTGGGTACGGGAAGGTCTTCGTTTTTCCAGTTATTTAGACGGTTTCTTCTTCTCTCGGCCAGACGGATATACCATCAGTAAATCCTTCTTATCTCCCTATCCATACGTCCAAATAACCTGATTCAAACTCCTGTATGAAGCTGATTCACTCCTCTACAACTTTGGTGCAGACCACTGAGGCTAATTCGGAGTGTAGACCCTTCAATACCGACGTCACTTCTCGGTACCACACGTCAGTGCTAAGGAATTTTCCCTCTGTTTCCACACCGAGCAGTTGCACCGACCAGTGACCTCGGTATTGAAGAAACCGTCTCGGCTAGGCGGACCTATCTCTGGTAAATCAGCCATATCTCTCAAACCACACGTCCGAATGACTTGATTCCAACTCCGATGGACAACTAACTCACTCCTCTACAACTTCCATGAAGATCATTGAAGCTGATTCAGATCGGAAGGCTTCCGTCCAGCCACATCTTTCCGGCGTGTCGGATGAGCTCTTCCTTCTCTTGATGCTCAACCACTCCAATCATCCCAAATGTTCCCAAAACACCTAAAAACACTCCAAATGAATGCAAGAACTCACTATGATCTAATCCAAATGTCCTAAACTCTAAATGAGACCTAAATGCAAGACAAAACCGTGATTATGCATCCAAATGGCACAAAACTCTAAGTAAAATGTATGCTTAAACATGTAAAATGCATGAATATCAGGTACCCAACCTCCAATCAGTTAAGATATCTCACTTCCAATTAGTTTACATATCCCATTACGAATATGATTGTATTATAGTGACTAGTGAGTATCATAGATATCTTACAAAAAAATGATAATGGTGAAATTAGAGACATTGAGCGAGAATTCCATGAACCATCTATATATGGTAATTTTATCATGTTTTTGTAAGTTCAAAATTTATACTTTGATAATCAAAGAAAATACTCATCAAGATTTACAATCGGTAAATAATTTGTCTAGTGTGTGTGTTTCTAAGTGACAAAATAATGATAATGGGGCTCTGCTTGAGCGAGCAGAGGAATGTAACGGCCGAATGTCCCGAGCATAGAAGATAGACGCCTTGACCCGATTGTAAATGCAATTGAAAACCCGACTGAAATTAAAATCCGACCCCTTGACCCGACCTTTACACCCGACTGGAATTAAAACCCGACATCTAACTTCTCTTTCAAAACCCCCAATTCATCTAACGAAGAACCCTAAATCCTGGTTCTAAAATCCTCAATTCAAAAGTGATTGTAAGTAGGCAATCGAGCGTAAATCGTGGTTTTATTCTTCATACTAATTCTCTAGAAGGTTGATTTCAACCATAGAAGATGATTTCTGATTTTCGAGTTTTTGATTTAATGTCAGATTTTGTTTTTTGTAGGTCGAAATTGGATAGTGATAATGAGTAATGTCTCTGGAGCTTCAAGTGGAACATCAACGGCCAGACAAAGAGGAAGGGTTGTGGTTATGCCTAGTAGATGTTGGTGTGGAGAGCAAATCGTGTCAAAAATTTCGAAATCTGATGCAAATCCCTACCGTCGGTACTGGCGTTGTGCGTTTGCTGTAGCACAAAAGGTAAGTATTTTGATAACCACACTGCTGCAAATCGTGTCTTTGCATTGGCAAATGGTATGATTTATGCAAATTCTAATTGGTATTGTCATGAATTCTTGTAGCTTAGCAATGATAACCACATTTTTAAGTGGGTTGATGCGGCAATGTTGAATGATATAGAGGCACTAGTTATTCGAACAGAAAGTGTTGAACAAGAGGTGAGACAAATTGCAGCAGAACGTATGGAGTTTGAGAAGATAGTGTTTGAGAAGATCGAAATGAAGATAGAGAAGGAGGTCTTTGAGAGAGTGGAAGAAGCAATGGTTGAAGCCAAATCCAACATGAAGAAGATTGATATACTCATATATTGCATTGTTTTATCATGCATTTCATGTGTAGTTTTGTGTAGATTTCATGCATAATCACGGTCATGTCTTGCATTTAAGTCTCATATAGAGTNCATGCTCACACGGAATCCCTGTGATCTCCCACCTCTTGCAAGTACAAGTTCTGTTATCCAAGCTCACACGATAAGCACATCCACTAAGATCAACTTGATACATATTGTTTGTGCTTCTATGAACCTTGCAATTAGCAGCTTTCTCCTCTTCAGATGCAAGATACTTAACCACATATGGAGTACACAAACCTTTATGGTCATGAGATTTGAAATCTCTCGTAGCAATACGCACCATTGCAAGCCGAGCAATGGTAGCTAGCATTGGCACAAATGCCTTCTCTCTTGCTTTCACTATCGAACCATTCCAAGACTCTGTGGAATTGTTGTCAACATCTTCACAGTGATGTCCAATCTTGTAGAAAGCCCTACACCAAGTCCTCGGGTTTGACTTCATCACATCCGCAAAGACACCCGAGTCATAGTTTTCTATCCTGTCCAAGTTTTCTCTATATTCAGCCTCATTGTAGCTCCATGCAAGGTTCCAAATGAAGGGCTTCATTTGACTCTTCTTTCCATGCTTAGCCTTCAAGTTCGCATAGATGTGTCTAACACACATTCTATGCTCGATATTTGGTAGCTCAAGGTTGACAGCATAGATCAATCCCTGCAAATAAAAAAGAAGTTACATATCTATGCATAATAAATCCTGAAAATTTTAAAAAGAAGCTAACTTACTCTGTGACGATCCGAAATCATTATATATCCTTCACCATCTTTTAGATCCAAATCCACCTTGATATTCCTCACAAACCACAGCCAATTTTCTTTGTTTTCTACTTGTACAATAGCCCATGCTATTGGATATATCCGATTATCCGCATCTCGCCCCATTGCAACCAATAACTGCCCTTTCATCTTTGCTCTTAAGAAGCATCCATCCATTCCTATAAGTGGCCTACATGAGGCCTTCCATGATTTTCTCAGATTGCCAAAACAGACATAGAATCTGTTGAACACATCTAACCCTTCCTCATTTGTGACTGTGTCAATCTCCACACGAGAATCCGGATTTGAGACTAATATCTCAGCTTCATAATCTCTGAGACGAGCAAACTCCTCAGCATATTCTCTCTCAATCCACCTCAATGCCTTATTTCTCGCAGCTTGACATTGAGGCCTCGAGACAGTAATCTTCCATTTCTCTTGAACAAGTTCTTCAAGCTTCATAGGCATGAAGTAATCAGGCTCATCTCTAATCTTGTCTAGAAACAACCGTGCAATCACCGGCACCTTTATCATCTCACAAGACCCATTAGGAACACATGAATGCTTCTTGTTAAACACCCTAACTTGCCACCTAAAATCTTTTTCAGTACTCGAACAATAGATACGCCAATTACACTTACCACCATCACAACTCCCTACGCATTCATAGCCAAGCTTCATTTTATCATACCTGTACTGCTTGATGTTGTAAGCTGTTCTGAGTGCATAATCGAGGACAGGCTCTTTAAAGGCTATTCCATTGAAGAAAATTTGTCCTTCGTACAGCCTCCCATCACCTCTTCTAATGGTGTTACGCCGCCTCTTTGTTTTCTGAGCTTCATCTTCTTCATCGCTATTTTCACTTTCTGGATACACATTATGCATAATAGAAGGCTCATCTTCAAACCCAGCTAAGGCTTCTTCCATGTTAAACTCATTTCGCTCCCTTACATCTTTACCATCGGAATCCTCTTGAATCTCAGGCACCTCGCTCCACTCCATCAACGACATTGTCGATTTAGTGAAACAAGCACCCACATTCGCTTCACACAACTTCGATTTCAGTGATTTGGAGAAATTTTGATTTCACAATCGAAACTGGGTTCGTCGATTTTTTAGGGTTTGTTAATTGTGATTTTCAAAATTGTGAGTTATATTAGCGGGTGATTCATCGGATGGTTCATCGGGTGGTTAATCGGGTGGGTCCGGTTTATTATTGGTTAAATCTATAAAATTGGGTCGTAATTGGTTTTGTTTTCAGTAATCGGGTCGTAATTGGTTTACTGTTGGTTACGTATGAATTGGTTAACAGTAAACCAACACTAATCGTGGTCTGTGGGGATACGCGTTTCGAACTTTCAAACTGTGGGGAAATAGGTTTCGAACTTTCATACGGTGGGGAAATAAGTCTGTAACTTTCAATCTGTGTGGATCTGGTACTAGGGTCAAACTTCGTGTGGATTTGGTGCTATATCATAGTTCCGAGGGGGAAATAGATCGTTCTTCCTTCTTATTTAGATAATAGTAGGATTTTATACAACTTATCAATTTGCGATAGGTTATTATAAGTTATTTGATATTTTTTACCTGGACTAACGACCACCCATCTTCTATGGCCATAATTCTCGCAAGTCTAAGTCAGATTATTTTTTACCTGAAAGCCAATGATGTATCACTAGGCTTAAATTCACAAATCAAATCAATGATGCCTAGTTCATGTGATCGATCTAAGACCATCTCCAATGTATTGCTCTATTGCTCTATTTTGGAGTTGAGTTTTACTCCAATGCCACTCTATTTTAGAGTTAAAAATAGAGTCATGAACAAAAAAAATAGAGTTGACTCTAAATATATAGTCAAATATTAAAAACTCTATTTTTGGCTCTAAAATATAGTTGGATTGGAGAAGAATTGACTCTAAAATAGAGTTTAGAGCAAAAAATAGAGATGAGTTGGAGATGCCCTAAATAACTTGTGTTCAGTTACTTGGTTCGTTTGATCATTTTGAATCTAAAGACAGTAGCTTGTGATTTGGTCGCGCCTATAGTAAAAAATTTGTGCATAGCCACAAAATAGTGACATCCAATTTGTGACTATTATTAATTAACCACAGAAAAACCACATATTAGCCACATATTTTTAAATAAAAATTTCGTGGCTTTTCTGTGGTTATTCATGGCTAAATATTCACAGATCAGCCAGGAACTCATTTGTGACTAGTTAATCACGACTATAGCCACAGTTGTGCTACAAACTAGTACGTGGCTATATAAAACTATGTGTACTACACATTGATCTGTGACTACCCAAAAATTTAAAAATTTGAAATTTACATATAAAATATCCGATTTTTTTACATAAACATAGCCATAGATTAGCCATGGATTTATCCGTAGCTATACCTTTAAATCTAGAGTATTATCACTATCTAACAATTTATGATATGACGATTAAATAAGTAACAATAGATAAGTCCAAATTAAATAAGTAGGAAAGAAAAAAAAAACTCATTAATACCCTTTTAATTTCAAATAATTACATACAATGCCATTAACCTAAAATCTATGTTATCAATGATTAAAATCGACGACACTGTTCACTAACTGCCGCCGACACTGTTCATCCAAAGTTGACAACACTATTCATCATCTAAGAACGTAATATTCGATATTTGTTTTGTTAACACGCTAACAAAAATATCTGGTACTTGTTAACGTGATAAAAATAATATGTGATACTTGTAACGTGTTAACAGAGTATGTTAACGTATTAACAATAATATATGATACTTGTAATGTGCTAACAATAATATCTGATATTTGTTATTATTGTTAGCACGCTAACAAGTATCAGATAGCACGTTAACACGTACCATATATTATTGTTAAGATGTTAATAAATATTGGTTATTTTTGTTAGCACGTTAACAAGTATCACATATTATTATTATCACGCTAACATACTATGTTAACATGTTATAGTATCAGATATTATTGTTAACACGCTAACAAGTATCAGATGTGACGTTAACAAGTATCATATATTATTGTTAACACGTTAACAGTAATATCTGATACTTTTGTTAGCATGTTAACAAGTATCAGATATTATTGTTAGCACGCTAACAAGTACCAGAGATTATGTTTTCCGATGATGAATAGTGCTAGTGACTTTGAATGAACAATGTCGGCGGGCGGTTGATAAACAGTGTCGCCGGTTTTATTCATCGATAACTCAGTTTACAAGATAATGGCATTAGGAGTAATAAAGAAAAAATATAAGGATATTTTGGTCTAAATTTTTTTCTCTTTCCTATTAAACTATTTTCAAATAATCCATTGTTATATAACTAATTATTTGGTCAACCATTAATATAGACCTAAAAAAGCCTTAAATCTAAACACAAAGATTATCTTATTTTCTATTTATTATTTTCGACTCTTTCACTACTTCTCCATCCTTCTTTATGGTCTTCTCATCTTCTATCTCCTTCTCCTTCTTTCTCTTCTTTTCTTATTATCTTCTTCTATATTTATATCTTCTTCCCCATTCCTTCATCTTTCTTCTTTTATATATACTAGCTCTCTACATTTATTAAAGTATTGCGTGAGCTTCTCGTTAAACTTGTCATTCAGGGTAGACGACGCTCGGTATTAAAGGTTATTTAAGTGGTGAGGTTAAAGTGTTTAGGGTTACCGTTTCCACCGGAGGATGCAAGATATTATGCAAAACCGCAAAAGAGAACGGACCTGTTGATAACCACAATTTCCAGTCACTTCTCCTTGCACAATGTTGCTGCACAGTCCTCTACTTCGGTAACATAATGTTTTTGCCATTCCCCCAGACTTAGATTTTTCTCCGAGATTCACTGAGGAAGGCTCCACTTCTCTCTAGATCGATCGATTCGTCACTTCTTTGGAACTCATGTTTAGCCAATAAGACTCTTTTAGGCTTTTATTTTATCTCCTTTCTCTTTTTCACGTTTTTTTAAAAAGGGGAAATGCTTCTGTGATAGAGTCTTAATAGGCACGAATTTATACCTTTGAGTTCGTTAGTTCTGATGGAAGATCAGGCTTTTGACTTGTTGAAATTGCCCCCACCAAGTTTGTTTCCAATCTTGAATCTTCAGTGACTAAAAACTGTGTCGTTCCTTTCTCTCCGACGTTTTTGCACATATATGCACATAAGACAATGAGAACAAGAGTGTGTGAGGTTTGAAAGAGGTAAGGTAAGGTGGGGAACCAACTAAAAATGAGATGGCCATTCAGGATCAGCATAGAGTGGTAAAGAGGATAAGGAGTCTTGAATGTATGATTCGTTTCCATGATCTAACACCTTTAATGAGAAAATTAAATAATGTTAAGTCCAACTAAAATAGAGCTAGTATATTTCATCCAATAGAATCTCTATAGTTCAAATTCATCTTGGGATCTTCACATCACATGTACTCTAGCTACCTCCTAGTCTAAAACTAAATCACGAAAGAGCTGTTACTAGGAATAGCGTAGAAGCACACCTGTCAAATTCATCATAGATTTCTGTCATCACCTCATGCGTGGTTCCAACGCTTCGCGCAACACGCTACAAAATTGGGTTTCACTCACTGTAAAAGCGACGCCTCTTTGTTCATTCTTCAACGCGGAAAAGAACTCGCTTACCTTCTTCTTTATGTTGACGATATAATACTCACAACCACCTCACAAGAACTACGCATGTCGATTCTCTCCTCTCTCGAATCTGAATTTTCAATGACAAATCTTGGATTACTTCACTATTTTCTTGGCCACTCCTGTTGATACATCCGCCAAACTCCACGCTGATGATGGTCCACCTGTTGTAGATCCGACACTTTATCGAAGTCTTGCTGGAACATTTTAGTACCTCACATTCATTCGTCCGGATATTGCATACGTCGTTCAACAAATCTGCCTATATATGCATGACCCTCACGAGCCACATTTCAACGCCTTGAAACGTATCCTTCGCTACATCAGAGGAACGATTTCAAATGGCCTCCAACTCTCCACTTCAAAATCGATGTCACTCACTGCATACACGATGTCGATTAGGCCGGTTGTCCCAACACACGTCGCTCAACCTCCGGGTTTTGTGTTTTCCTCGGTGACATGCAATCTCATTTCTTGGTCATCTAAACGACAACCCACAATTTCACGTTCAAGTGCCGAAGCTGAGTATCGTGGTGTTGCCAATGCTGTTGCCGGAACCACATGGATCTGAAATCTTCTCCTTGAGCTCTATTGCCCTCTCTCAGAGGCCACCATCGTGTATTGTGACAACGTAAGTGCCGTCTATCTCTCCACCAACCCAATTCAACACCATCGAACCAATGTGGAGCTAGATATTTTGTTTGTTAGAGAACGTGTTGGCTCTCGGCCAAGTTCGTGTCCTCCATGTTCCCTCTTCACATCAATACACCGATATCTTCACAAAAGGACTCCCAATAGCATTATTCAAGGAGTTCAAATCCAGTTTTCACGTTCAAGATCTCCATGTATCGACTGTGGGAGGGTATTAGAATAGGAAATCATATATTTTGTTATGATTTTCTTTCACATATTACGCAACTCATTAATAGCCTCTAATGGCCACATCGTATTCTCTTGTGTATATAACCTTCATCAATACAATAGAACCAATCATCGATTGGGTTAATCAAAATGCTATTTACATCAACTAAATCAACAAACTTCCAACCACAAAAATGAGTTTTAGGATAACGGAAAGTAAACTCATCTTGACATAGAAAAAAAACTCATCTTGAGAGCTTCTGCATCACACCAAAACAGCTAGAGATTTCGTAAGGGTAAAACCCTCACCGGTCACCCCCAAGAAGAGCATGTCTCAGGCAACAGTTCTTCTAAACTTTTCACAACTCCCCAACACTTGTGCTTTGGATTCATTCGCTCTTAACTTGCTATCAAGATAGTCGAAGTAGTACAATACATCATCAACGACACACGCATGCTCCCACGCCTTAGAGTTTAACATCTCGTCCATTTCGCATTTATTTTCCTTTACCTCGTAAACGAAGCTACACTGAGAACCTTTCATCATCTCCATGTCTGGCTTCGTTATCCCAGGCTCTCACATTTGTGTTTCTATATCAAACTAAATTGAGAAATGAGATAAAAATCTGCAGATTAGAAAATCACGAATTAATATTAGTCGTGCGTTTGGATAAATTTGCGGAACAACAAAATATAGTATACAATTGCTATTATATACATATATTGAATAATAAGTAAATCATATATTAAAATGAACTTTAATATATTCTAAATATTATTTGTTTAAATATACAACAAATGTATTATATAAATTATTGGATAACTAGATAGGTACCCACATATATACGAGTTTGTAATTTAATATTTTACAACCCCTTAAAAAAAAGGGAAAACGATCTATTTCCACCTCGGAACTATGATATAGCACCAGTTCTACACAAAGTTTGACCCTCGTACCAGATCCCCACGGTTTGAAAGTTTAAGACTTATTTCCCCACCGTTTGAAAGTTCGAAACCAATTTCCCCACGGATTGAAAGTTCGAAACCAATTTCCCCACAAACCACGATTAATTTCGGTTTATTGTATACCAATCCTTAGTTAACCCAAATAACATGAAACAAACCAACATTAAACCAATTACAACCCGATTTTAAAGAATTAACCAATAATAATCCCCACCCACCCGATCACTTGACCCAATTGGAAACCAGACTCTTAAACTTGCCCGACCCGTAAACTCGCCCCAATCTTCTTCTTCTTCACCCGCTAACACAAATAATACCATAGTATTTCAGCCCTAAGGCTTTTTCAACACGAACGTGAAGCTGTACTTATCGGGAAACATCGGGCCAAGAAGCATTTCACGAAACGCGATTAAAGCAATCTCAGGAGCATAGCTATTAGCATAAGCTCTGATGACAGAATTGTGGGTGAAGGCGTTAGGGCTCTCGATGCGATTGAGAATGGAGTGAGCGTAAGAGACTGTTTTGGGTTCTGGGTTTACGACGGCGAAGGCAATAAGCTTGCTAGCAGAAAACGTATCCCGAAAAAGACCTGTTTTAAGCATAAAGGCATGAGCTTGTTGAATCTCCGACAGAGATTTAGCTCTCTCTGTAAATGACAGAATCGGCAATGGAGTTGATGAACAAGCACTCATTTTTTTTCCAGTCTCGATCTATTTTTGAATGAAGAACATAGAAGAAACAAAATAGATATCTGGAACTTTAAATCTGAAATTGAAAAAAAAATAATTAAAGCCCCATAAACAATCTGAATTCGAAATCGTATCGAATGACATGTTTCACACGATGTCGAAGACCACCACATGCTTCGAATAAGCCCAATCGCTCTGCCCCTCTTCGAGCTGCTCCGCCGCGGCCTCCCTCACAAGCATCGACGGCTCTCGCATAGACGAATCTGGAAAACCAGTCAATATCGGTGGTGATTACTTCGTGGCTGATATTTCCGGCGAAAACTGGAAATCAAGACCACCGGTGAAGGATTTAGGCAACGGCACCTACTCTTTCTCCCTTCAGATTCATCCTGATTTCGCCGGAGATTACAATCTCACCGTCGTTTTGCTCTTCCTTCACTTCCAAGGCCCCGCGCGCTTCGTCTTCGACAGAGAGCTATACAATTTCTAACTACGCTTCATCAAGAAATTCGGCGTCGTGTTGTCAGAGCTCCGGAGATGCGAGCAGTCCGATTTTGCCAGAGACGTCTAGTCCGGCCGGTGGATTTGATCTCAGAAAACGAAATTGGATTTTTGATCGTGCAGAGCGAGGAAAGGAAGACGAGAGGAGAGAGATATGAAGATGATGTTTAAGAAAATCTCTTGATGTGGGGAGGACGAAGATGAGATCGTTTCAATTAAAAAAAAAAAAAAAGTGAGATCGTTGCAGGTATTGTCGGAGATTTTTAGTTTTAAGGATCGGGTCGGGTTTTAAATCTACTCGGGTTTTCAATTGAGTTTATTAACGGTTTATGTGGTTTGGTTTCTGGTTAAGGTCATAAACCGATAAAACCAACGTTAATGTGGAAATTGGTTTCGAACTTTCAATCTGTGGGGAAATTGGTTTCGAACTTTCAAACGGTGGGGAAATAAGTCTTAAACTTTCAAACCGTGGGGATCTGGTACGATGGTCAAACTTTGTGTGGAACTGGTGCTATATCATAGTTCCGAGGGGGAAATAGATCGTTTTCCCTAAAAAAAATTAAAAACAAAAAAATGGAAAACAAAATTAGATAACCAGTGAAAATATATAATCCATAAACAAAGAAACAAAGTTTACGATGAAATAAATATATACCTTGAAAGAAAAATTTGGTGAAGAAATGCAGTAAATAATTTTGGATAAGATTATTGAACTTTTAATTATTTGGTGTCTAATTGATATACTACAAAATTGTGGTTTATATAGAGGTGGGAAATTAGAATTCTTTTTCTTTATGATTAATTTTCTTAATCTAAATGAAAAAACTAAGGAATATTTTTTTTTATTATTAATTTTACCTTTTAGGATAATTTAATTTTTTAATTTTAATTTTTAGTAACTTTACTTTTTATGATTATAAATCTGTTATTAAATTTTCAGAATTTTTGAGTTTTTTAATAATCGATTTTAAAATTTTCCAACTTTGACTTGACACATGTCACGATTAGGTGAATTAGCAACTTTAAAACATTCAATTTTATATTATAAGATCTCCTTCTTCTAAATTGAAATATATATTTTTTTTAAAAAAATTGGCTTTTGTTTTTTGTTTTTTTTTATGATTGTTATCTATTGTTTAATTTCTTTATTCTAATTTGAAATATGGTTTTCCTTCTTTTTTTTTTTTAACTTTGGTTTTCATTTATAGTTTTTATTTAATTTCCTTAATATAAACATAACTACTATTTTTTTTTTCCTAATACCTTTAAGATTATAGTTTTGTCTATTTTTTTCCTAATACCTTTTAAGATTCATAAAATTTTACTTTTATTGTTAATATTATGTATTAAAATATAATTGGAATTTTATGAAACACGTGTCAAAATATAATTGGAAATTTATTAAATATAAACCAAAATCTAATCGATTAACTTAACACGTTTAAAATATAATTGGAAATTTATGAAACACGTCACACATGTCAAAATATAATTAGAAATTTATTAAACACATGTCAAAATCTAATCGATTAACTTAACACGTGTCGCGATCATGCGAGTTACTAACTTGGGATAATCTCAAAAATACAACTTTGGAGACACCACAATTCAAAACTACCATTAGAAGCTATGTATTTTCAAAAATACACCCTATGCTAAAGTGAAAGACAAACTTAACCCTGAGTAACAAACACACGCTCTAGTCAATTTCTTTCTCATCTCTTCCGACCAAAAAAAACGTGAGTGGTTTTTGGTTTTCTGATTTGTTTAAAAACCCTTATAAATGAATGGTTTCTGGTTTTCTAATTTGTTTAAAAGCCCTTATAAATGAATAGTTTTTGGTATTCTGATTTGTTTAAAAGCCCTTATAAATGGTTTCTGGTTTATAAATGGCATATGCCTTTGTTTTATCTTCGCAGGTTTTGGTCAAACCTATCGTTGGAGACCCAAATGAATACATACATTTGGTTCCACCAACAAATCCTGATGACAAAGACTTTGAAGGGGTTATTGAACTAGTAAAGCAAGGATATCGAATGAAGAGAAACGACTGGCTCCAGGAATGGGTAGATGTATATGTTGCATCAGATTAAATTGGAAATCTGCATAGCAGAAACAATAAGCCAAACAATCCTCCTTCTCCTCCACCTCCTCTCTCTGACAGCCAAAAATTTGACATGCTACTAAAGATAGTTGGAGGTTTGAAGAAAGACGTGAAGGTAATCAAGAAGGCTTTGG
>PKML01009406.1:581222-617119 GCA_002933935.1 Eutrema yunnanense | reverse complement strand
TCTAAATTCACAAAACTAACTTTCCTTTTATTAGTATTTGAAGTAATTTTCGGAGTATACAAAACTAACCCTATTTCGAAATATTTATTTTATTAGTATTCAGTTGGGTTAAAAAATATACAATTCCCTAAAATTTAAAATGACAAAAACTTAACTTTTACAAACCAACTAATTGAATAAATAGTCAACCAAAGAAGAAAAAAAATTCAAATTGTGGATCACTCACTAAACAAATACATAAATAAACATAAAATTAAGAAAGGAAAAAAAAACTTAAGAATAAACAATCCACATTTCTTAAGTTAATAGAGACAAATCCATTAACAATCATACTAATAAAACTAAAATAAGATTATACCAAATTTTTTAAAAACAAAATTGTGTTCACGTCCGCGCGTAGCGCGGATCACGCACTAGTATTAAATAAAGCTAATCAAAAGTGGTAGTAAAAGTTTAGCAAAAATTAAGTGGCCATATAAAATATTCATATACGTTGAAATTTAGTCTAGAAAGCAAAACTACTTCGAAGGTACTAATTGCAAAGTTATAAAAAAAACATTTTGTTGTCAATACCAAAAATACCAACAATGAGTTGTGGTTAAGTTTATGGATTACCGAAAACGTATGGATTTTGGAGATTACGGTTCCAATTCATGTTGGGAAGGGTCTATTTTCTAGAGAAAAGTTAAATTATATGGTTTGGATCTCGCCCTAGAGAGATTTATAAATCTACGGACCATGAACCTCTTAATCATAAAAAAAAAAACACGAAAAATGGTGATATATGATTAAAAGAATTGATTTGGACTAAATAAAGCATCAAAATTCATTTTTTCGGAATATGAAATTTATTAATCAATTAAAAACGAAGTATGCACAAACAATGACAGAACCCACCATATATATATAATGACATACGATAACGAAACACTATGAATCTATGATATTTTTTTTTTTTTGATAAACCAGAGCGATTCTAGGTTTTCTAGGCCCAAACTAATTTTTGGCGGTCCAACTCCGGAGTTTACGACCGTAATGTGTTTATTTAAACGTGAATGGGTGGCCAAAGAAAATCTAGGATAGTTCTTATGATGATATGCAAAGTTTACTATAAACTTTTTTTTAGAGTAATGCATGGACCGTCAGACCAAGATAAAACCCACATATCGAAAGTGGATAAACATCTACATCGAGTAAAAATAATTAGGGCGTATATAAAAATGTCGATTTATAGATTAATAAAATATATATTTATGGACCAATTTAAAATGACACTAAGTTAAAAGTTCGTATGAGGTATTTTTTATTTACTTAACTAGGTGTTAATCGTTTAAACCCGAATTATTAAGTCTTTAAGCCATCATATGATTTTATTTCTTAGTTTATCCGTACCATATTTTATGTAAGAGAAAAATATTCCCTCTGTTTTTATATTAGTGATGTTTATAAACATCACTAATATAAAAACAGAGGGAATATTTAATTTTTTGCATATAGATTAAAAATTTATTTAATTTTCATTTTTTATATTAAGAACATCATTTATTGTACATTTAAACAAAATTCTACTAATAAAAAAAAATCTATAAAATACAAATGGTCAAAACAATAAAAAATTACTCCCTCTATTTCTAGTTGTTGAATGTTTTAGAAAAAATATTTGTTTCAAAAAGATAGATTTTTTAAGTTTTATATGCATTTTTTATTAGTTAATGATGATGAATTGTAAACTTCAAAAAAAAAAATTAAGTTTATTGAAATACTATTGGTTTAGAGTTAGGGGTGTCATAATGGTTTAAATGTAATGAGTTGATCCAAACCAAACCAATCTATTAATTCAATGAGTTGGAAATTTGGATCATAATGGGTTATTGGTTTAAATGGTTATTGGTTTTAATGAGTTAATATGGGTTAATGGTTTGCCCATAACCAAACCAATAACATCTCCCTTTCACTCTCACGAAGCTCTCTCTTTCGATCTCTCACAGATTCACAAACACAGAAACCGAATACAATCAAAATCTCTCACAGATTAAGCAACCCTTGAGGTTCGATTTCTCTCCTTCATATTCGATGTGTCTGAAGAAATCGTTTAAGCAGTTTGACGAATTGTTTTTCTTTAAGGGCTTGCGAGAAGACGATTTTGAATTGTGTTTGTTTTACTGAATTGCGAGAAATCGTTTAAGCAGAATCAAGTTTCTTAACACTATATAACTTGATTCTGAATTGTGTTTGTTTTACAGTGATGGAGAGTGAAGAAGAAAATCCTCCTAGTGGTGGAACACAATGTAGAACACAAACATCAGCAATTGGAACGCTTGTAAGTTCTTCTCGTCCTGCTAAAAGAAGTAAGCGATCAGATATGTGGAAGTATTTTAGTGTAGGAACAGATGATCATGGTGAACAAAGGGCATATTGTAAGAAATGCCCAAAAAGTTATTTGTGGTTGCAAAACAGTGGAACATCTAATCTGATACAGCATTACAAGAAATGCTATTTGGGTTTGAATGTTAATGAAATGCTAGAGATGTAAGTTAATACTTGATCAGAAAACTTCACTTGCTTCTTTTTCCTTTTCATCTTTGCCTTTTGCATTTTCAGTTTGAGTTCTTTTGCATTCAGTAGCATATCTTGTTAGCATCAGTAACTCAGATTCTTGATAGTACGTAGCGAGAGCAAATATCCAAATCTAATGAGATATGTCTTATAACATTGTAACAGATTAGTATAAGTTTCAAATGATACATGATTTGTTCGATTTAGATGATGGTCCAGATTATATGGAACAAGGAAAGTCAGCTTTAGATATGTATTTAGAAGATCCAAAATTGGAGATGAAGAATCATCCGGATTTGAATGTTCTGTATTGGAGATATCTTGGGGAGCAAGATGCGAACCAAGTGTTGTGGGCCNTTGTAAGAAATGCCCAAAAAGTTATTTGTGGTTGCAAAACAGTGGAACATCTAATCTGAGACAGCATTACAAGAAATGCTATTTGGGTTTGAATGTTAATGAAATGCTAGAGATGTAAGTTAATACTTGATCAGAAAACTTCACTTGCTTCTTTTTCCTTTTCATCTTTGCCTTTTGCATTTTCAGTTTGAGTTCTTTTGCATTCAGTAGCATATCTTGTTAGCATCAGTAACTCAGATTCTTGATAGTACGTAGCGAGAGCAAATATCCAAATCTAATGAGATATGTCTTATAACATTGTAACAGATTAGTATAAGTTTCAAATGATACATGATTTGTTCGATTTAGATGATGGTCCAGATTATATGGAACAAGGAAAGTCAGCTTTAGATATGTATTTAGAAGATCCAAAATTGGAGATGAAGAATCATCCGGATTTGAATGTTCTGCATTACTGGAAGGAGAACAGTCATCGCTTTGGCGCATTAACATACATGGCGATGGATGTATTAAGTATACCCATCACCACTGTCGCTTCCGAGTCTTCTTTCAGTATCGGATCTCATCTGATCAACAAATACATGACTCGTCTTCTTCCTAGTAATGTCCAAGCATTATTGAGTACTCGATCTTGGATACATGGTTACAAGCTTGATGATGAAGGTATGATACAATTGTTTAGCAAAAATAAAGCCTTTACTTGATTTATATGCTTACTAAATTTTTTTCTATGAATTGTAGATAATGGCGAGATGGTTATTATTCGAGCGGATCCTGTGTTAGATCCCATGGAAGAAGAAGATGAATGAAGTCAAAGCTTGGATTCACCCTCAGATACGAAAGAAAGCAAATGAAAGAAAACAAGTTGAATTCAATATTTAATGGGTAAACTCATTAAAACCATTAACTCATTAACATAATGAGTTAATGGTTTGATCCAAACCATTTGCTTAATGAGTTGGATAAAACCATAACTCATTTAGTAATGAGTTAATGGATTGGCTTGGTTTGGATCAACCAATTTGACACCCCTAATTAGAGTTATAGAAAATTGTTAATCACAAAAAATGATGCATTTATAATCAAAATTTTAATGTATTTTTTTAATATGTGTGAAAAACTTTAAAAAATTATTAATAAAAAACGGAGAAAGTATTTAATTTTACATTAATTTAAGAAAACATTATTTATTTGTTAGAAAAAACCCTATAAAACATCACTTATTACAAATGGGAGAGAGTATCATCTAATAACATTCAATAAATAGTATTGGAATGAGATCATATCAGTGATTAAATAGTTTATGCTTTAATCACTGATATTTTACGTTAAATGGAATCACATGAATCACTGATTAAATGGACTACAATGTTTAACGTTAAATGGAATCACATGAATCATGGGACGAACGTGGCTGTTTGGATAATTAAAAGTCAATTCAAATTAGCATGGATGTAAGTATGTAATAAAAAAAAAAAGAGCCATTTAATGGGAAAATACTGTATTGTCCTTCCACCGAGTCTGGGATATATAAGTATATATAATAATTATTTTTTGTCGGTTTATTACTTTTCTGTTTCATAAAAAAAAAATATTTTAGAATTTTAGTTTTTACAAAAAGTGTATTAATTTAGTTTTAATTTTATTATTTTAATATATTAATTAAAAAGAAAAATTTATGTAATGTTTTAATAAAAAGTAAAGTATATTTTTTTAATAATTTTCTTAATATGTTTAAAATTTTATAATTTACTTTTTCTTATCCCAAATTTAATAAATAAGAGAAAGTACAAATCTGGGATAAGTATACACAATTATTTTTTTGTATATATAATTTTCAAAATAATCACTTAGCATTAATTAAGAATAAATCGTCAATCAATGAAAGCATATGTTACGATTTCTTGATTTCCTGTCTGATTTACATAGTCACAAAGTCAACTGAACAAATCTATATTTTAAATGATTATAGATCAGATTGTCCCTCAGATTGACACATGTCTTATCGACTATGTAGCTTTTAAAATCTATATTTCTTCTTAATATATTTTCGAATTAAACTCCTTTGATATCGACAAGGCGAGATCACAAGAATCACGTGTGTACGGTCTTATCTAAATGTAATAAATTAACAAATTTTCTAGTTTTAAATTAGTTTATCAACTCAAAATACCTCGATGCATTAAGAAGAAATTTGTATCACTATTCCAATATATTTATGTTTTTAAAAGTTCAAAAACTAACATTTTTCCATTCGAATTCATTAAGATATCGTAAATAAATTAAACATATAAAATATTTTTGAATCAAATTGTATTATCATTAGATTATCATTTTTACTAAAAACAGTAATTGAAATTATTTCATGTAATAAACTGAAAAAAATTAAAAAGGCAGACATTATAAATAAAATAAAATTTATAAAAATAACATTTGTGTAAAAATTAAGAATGATTAACTGTAAAAAAAAAGATATGATATGTGTTCACGTTATATAATACTCAGAAGAAATTGCAGCATTGAATCGCCAAAAATAAATAATTAAATTATTAAATTATAAAATATGAAGAATTAATCAATGGATAATCAAAGTGATGGTGGAACTCGCGCAATCATGACATATTTAAGTCACTAGTAAGTATGAGAGGTGCATCAGATCTTCAACTACGAGCAACTGATGAAATGTTTGTTGGTGGAAACTCTTGTATATCACTTCAACTGTTGTATATTACTCTACAATGTTGTTCTTTGAACTAGATTGAAAATCGGTTTTGTGATTCTACTATATTTCACAATTTTGCGGCTATTTAAAATTGAGACAAGATCAATTTAACATGTGGTAGTTTGAGGGATATCTTGACTACTAGTAATTGATAGTTTATCCAATCTATTTAATTTTTTTATATAATTGTAAATTTTCAAATTTTATAAAAATAATATTTTTATTTTAAAATTTTAGTTTTCAAAGTTTTGAAAATATGGATTAATTTTCAAATTATAGACGTTTTTAAGATTATCAAACTAAATTTCTTAATTAATTTTCTATAAATTAATAAAATATTATAGTCCCAATATTATTAATATATAATAAAATTTTGAGTGTATGTAATACTACTATGTAATTTTTTTTATCTTTATTAGAACTAAACAACAACAAACTGGCTCAATAGCCACAACCAAGCAAAGTCATGTTTTTGCTTTTAGAGAAAAACATCAGATTTTGAATCTAAATTTTGGTAGAATGGCAACCGAGGTGGAGCACTGGTCCACTCATTCATTCCCAGTCGTCGGTACCTTCTAAATGATTGTTCCATTCAACCCCAAAAATAATATGACAAAACTATCTTTCTTTTTAATATATTTTTCGAATAAAAAAAGCGAGATCACAAGAATCACGTGTGTCTATAAGTCTATAACACGTTTGTCATTGCTAATAAAATATATAAAATGAAAATTTATCGTGTTTAAAAATCATTCAAAATAAAATAATTTTATAAAAAATATTGTTTCGGGATTTTTTCGTCTTTTAGGGAAACCATCTACGTACACAAGAATTAACGCGTTGAGTGTTCGAAAAGCACGAATGAAGGTGTTTTCTGAAGATGCTCTGGCGTTCAAGTCAGTAAACAAGAGAGATAAGAACCACAGTTTGGGCGTTGGGTCCGGAAAAAGTTGGGAAACGAGTTAGAACGGCTAAGTGACTTAGGGTCTGGAAACAAAATGGATCCATTAAGTATTTTGAGGTGAAAGAGATGAAAAAAGTGAGAGATTTAGGATGATTCCGGCCGAAGACAGAGTGTTTTGAAACCGCGTAGCGTGAATCCTCCGCTATGACTTTATGGAGAGAAAATAGTAAAAGACTCGTGTGGACTAAGCCTCTTTTACCTTCCCAATAACCTGGTAAGGGGTATTGGGTTCCTGTTTCCTTCCCGGGTATTGCTACCTAGTTATATGAGAGCTTACCATCCCGGGCATTGCTGTCCGGTTTGTGGTGATTGATATATCATGGTTTTTACCCGCTTTTAACCATGATATATGTCTTATTTATAGAGTATTTCTAGTAATTTTGGAGTCTTTTCGAGTCTTTACAGGTTTAGGTACGTTTGGAGCTTAATTGGAGATATTGAAGCATTCTGGAGCATTATGGTCCTTGTGTCGAGCGATACAACCTGGTCTCGATTGATACAGACGACACAGAGGTCCTTGTGTCGAGCGATACACTTATGGTGTCGGTCGATACCGATCACCTGAAGAAAGGAAACACGACTTTTTACAAGTCTGAAGAAATTGCACTTTGGTCCATAAGTCTTTATTATTTACAAGAAGCCCCCAAAACGTGTTTTAGCTTATAATTAGGGTTTTCAACCACTTGTTTTGGCTACGTTTTATTCTACTTTGGTTTTTGTTGAGAGAGCTTTGAGGGAGACAAGTCTGAAATTCTGTTCGTCCGAGAGAAGATTTCGAACCCTTGTTTTCTTTCTCCTTTATTATTTATTTCAGAGATTTATTCAATCATGTTGTTTGTTTCAATCTCCATGCATGCGTAGATCTCCTGTTAGGTTTAGGGTTCTCAATAAATGATCTCTTTAATTGTTAGGTTAATTAGTTGGTTATGGTTCATAATCTGAATTAGTTTTTCACCATAGGTTGTTCTTAAAGCTAATTCTGGATTGATCACCTGGAACTTAGATCTTAGGTTAATCGATTAGGCACGACAATGCAATTGATAATCTGATATAACCTAGGGTGAGCAAAATAACTATCTGCAAAGAGATTTGGTTTAGTTGTTTTGTGAACGAATCAAACTTGAACTTAATGCTGGTTTAGACTTTAGAATTTGCAAAGAGATTTAGAATTCTGAGATTTAGACTTAGATAATTCTCGCAACGACAGTTGGTTAATTATAGCTTATTGATTTGAGTTCAAGAACCGGGCTTAACCTGAACCCTGACTAATTGATTTACCTGCATTCTTTTACTTCCTGAGAAATACCCTGAACCTATCTTCCTCCATTGAACTTACAACTCTTAATTACTTTATTGCTTCCTGTTTTTATAGATTTACTTAGCTTAATTCGAACATATAATATCTATTGTGTGATTTTTGAGTCTCTGTGGATTCGACTCCTAAATACTACAATCGACAAAGTTGTTAGTACTTTAGGGTATTACATTTGAGCTTATCAAATTATGGCGCCGTTGCCGGGGACTCTTAATTCGCCATTAGATTTTAGTCAAGAATTTCGACTAAGTCCGATAGTGTCGAGCGACACCAGCCAGTGTCGGTCGATACTCATCGTTTTATTTTAGTTTTTTATTTTTGTTACTTACGTACCTTGTCTTGAGAGGTTTCAGGTGTATGTCTACTCGCGAAACTAGGAGGAACAAGAGCACTCAGCTAGTTAATCTTTCTAACAAGGAGCTAGCTAATTTGGAACGCACAAACATGACAACGAGTTGGCCAGCAGAGATGAACAATCCAGTGGTATTGACTCGTGATGATGCTGGAGCCTTGAGAGACCAAGAGGGTCAATTTTGCAATGAGAGAGGGCAACAACTTGATGGAGATGGAAACGTCATTGTCCCTCTAGTTGTTGTTGATGAGATTGATGCGCCAGCTGCGCGCGGGTGCGAGGGGAATGATGTGGTTAATCGTGGTAGAACGATTGGTGAGTACAACAGGCCTGATCAGTTCTATGCCAATCGATCAGCGATTTGCCCTCCTGTTTTTCAGAGGAATGACTTTGAGCTGAAACCTGCATACTTCACTCTTGTGGGTCAGGACCCTTTTCATGGTCTCTCTCATGAACACCCTATGGATCACATCGGAAGATTTGAGGACTTGGTTACTAACATCAAATACAATGGAGTGTCCAATGATTTCCTCTTCTGCAAGCTCTTCCCATACTCTCATGGTGGGGATGCGGCTTATTGGCTTAAGCAGTTGCCGCCTGGATCACTGACTACCTGGGAGAAGACTAGGAATTGCTTCATGAATAATTTCTATGATGATGCAAGATTCGAGGAGCTGAGAAATAAAATCTCCCAATTTGCTCAAGGAGCGACTGAGGCGTTTAAAGCTGCTTGGCACGGGTTCACTAAATTTCAGCTGCTGGGTAGTTTCTTCAAAGGGGTTGATTGGAGGTATCAGATGGCCTTAGATGCTGCGAGTAATGGGAACTTCAACACCAGATATCCTGACGATGCTTATGTGCTTATTGAGAACTTGGCATCTAGCAATAGTACCAAGAATGCAGACTTTGAGCGAAGAAAGCAGACTGGGAGTATGGATGGATCGCAGATTGCTGAGGTTCAAGCTAAGTTGGATTCAGTGCACAATCTCTTGATGGGAAAGACGATGAAGGCTGTTCATTTTGCTGATGAGGTTGAGAACTTCAATGAGGATGAATTGGAAGGTGTTAACTACATTGGTGGTTCTGGTTTTCAAGGTCAGAGAAATCAATACCACCAGAGCAACAATCGAAACTTTACCAACAATGCTCCGCAAGGAGAGTAAATCTGAAGTCAACCTAGCTGGTTTTAGAACCTATGGGAATTCTTCTTATCAACATCTACATGCTAAAACCCCAGAGAGCAAAGTTGAGTCTATGCTTGAACAGCTTCTTCAGGGACAGCAGAAGATGACAGTGGATTTCAATGGGAAGCTGGATGCCATGTACACATATCTGAATGAGAAGATTGAGGCTCTCAACACTCATCAGAAGATGATGGAAACTCAAATAGCTCAGACTGCAGCAGCTGTCAAGGGAAAGATGGTTCATTCACAGAATAAATACGTCAATACAATAACCTTAAAAAGTGCTAAAGAGGTCACTACAGTGGTAGAAAAGGGTTTGAATGCAGAAAAATTCGTGGAGTTAGAAGAGGTTGAAGGTGATTTTGAGCCTGATACGGTTGTGTCGATCGACACCAGTACTTGTATCGAACGACACCAACATGTGTCGATCGACACCACTACTTGTATCGATCGACACCAAGCTGTGTCGATCGACACCACTACTTGTAACGATCGACACCAACCTGTGTCGAGCGACACCACTACTTGTATCGATCGACACCAACCTGTGGAGACGACACAGAAGCCTTGTGTCGATCGACACCAATCTGGTGTCGGTCGACACCCCTCGCAGACTGAGCTAGAATTTGTGAAAACACCGAAGATTGTTGAGGAGAATGTTTACAAGCCTAAGGTGCCATATCCTACACCACGTAGACATCTCACAGATCCCATTACTGCAGAGAAGTTGCTCGCTTTTGAGAAGATGGTAAAGAGGATTCCCTATACGATGTCTTTTGAATAAGCTTTGGAATACCGCCCTTTGCTTGGTCACTTCCGAGATTGCAGAGAAACTCTGGAAGAAATCAAGGCACTCGTCATCAAGGCAAGAAGCACACCACCACCAATGAAGCAGTTGACTAAGAGAGAAGACCCAAGAAAATTTGCGGTTCCATGCTCTATCTTTGGAGTTGAATTCAAAGAATCTCTCGTTGATTCGGGGTCTAGGGTCAATATCATGTCAAAGGCAATTGCAGAGAGGTTGAGAATTGGTGATATTAGATCTGCTAAGATGACTCTCGCATTCACAAACTCTTCAACCTCAATTTCATATGGTACCATCCCTGATTTGCTTGTTAAAGTAGGAGATTGTCTGGTCCCTACTGATTTTCAGATTGTGGAGATGAGCGAAAGTTCTAATATACCTTTGATTTTTGGAAGACCGTTCATGGCTACAGTGGGTGCAGTTATAGACACACCCAGTAAGAGAGTCTCGTTCTCATACATTGACAAAGAGGTCTCCTACAAAGCCATTCCTTCTGGAGGAGCTCCCAAACATGTCTCTTACATCACCGTTGTTACAGGAGAGACGTTGATGGTTGATCTTTTGGAAGAGCCTTATGATGAGCCAAATGTCATAGAAGTTTTAAATGGTCCTTCTATCATCACGAAGAGAGACATCAAAACGGCTAAGGCAAAAAAGAAGGTGAAGAGCAAAAGACTAAAGGGTGATGCATATATGACTTTAACCCCTCAGAAGTGTGATGGAGATTTGATTGAATATGAGGTGAAGTGCAAGGGAACTTCGAAACCATTCTCTAAGGTTAGAGCTATGCTCACTTCAAAATTGAAAGAGAAAGGAAATGATGTTGTGAAGGGTATGTTGAGCAGAATTCTGAAGCTGGAGATGTCTACTTATGGAGTTTGTTTTGGAGCAAGTTCTCATTCTTATCCTGACTAATACATGAGCCAAAGTCAAGATAATGACTGAAAACAAGCGCTTGGTGGGAGGCAACCCACTGGTGAGTCTGTACATATTTCTTTTATTTCTTTTGTTTTTTTGGTTTTGTGTCTTGTGTTTTGCGCGAATCAGTTACAAAGGAGCTGTGTCGAGCGATATCAGTAATGGTATCGATCGACACCACTTGCGCGACAAAGGAGTTGAGCTTATCAAATCGATGAAAAGAGTTACATGTGTCGACCTAAGCCTGGTATCGATCGATACCAGTGTTGTGTGTCGGTCGACACTCCTACCCCACTCTGATAACTTCTTTGTTTTTCACGACTCCACTAAGTTCTTTTGATTTCTTTTACCAACTCTAGACTAGATAACATTGGGGACAATGTTGTTTATGTCTGGGGGAGGTAGTTGCTGACAGTGTGTTTGTTTTTCTTAGAGTCAGTCGTTTTTTAGTCAAAAATCGTTTTACTGAGTCGAAACCTGTTGGAGACTATGATCTTTTTCTTGAATCTATTGTTCAGACTTCACTTCTAAGTGACCATTGTTACATAATCAGTTCTAGATCGGACTAATGAAAAATCCAATGGATGACCAATTAACTAGAAGACACCCATGTTTCCAGCAGAGTCCATTAAAGCCTGAGCTAATTCTTTGCACTTCATCGATGTGATTGATGCCCATAGAGTTTGATTCCTCATTCATATCTGATAAAGGAACCCATGTGTAGAAAGTAATGGTATCCCTCTCCCCTGTTATAAGTTAATAAATAAAAGCATGAAAATATGAAATGATTTTCTTATGAGTAGAGGGTTACGAAAATTTTCAGCAATCCCATTATTCTACTTGGAAGGAATGATTACACAAAGGTTGGAAGCGAGGTTAGGAACATTTCCTGTGATACCATTATTCGCTTACACCTTTGATACATTTTGAGGAAAGAACCAGGGATTCGGTGGCAAACACCATCAATACTCGCGTCTCAATCCTTAATATGTATATGCAAGAAGAACATGTTGTGAAATAAGTCTGGGGGAGAGGAAACAATACCAAAAAATGTGAAAATTAGGTGGTTCTTTTGTCATGATATTGTATGGGAAAGAGTCTAGAAGGTTCTTGGCATTGATCACAACGATGAAACTGGCGATGAAGGCTTAGATGGATAATGCTGCGAAATTATGTGTGGATTCTGGGGAGCTATGAATGTCTACGGAGAAGTACATGGTGGTTAGATTTGGAACTGGTTAAGTAATATGTGTAGCACTAAGAAATGGGTCATTGCAGTGTTTCAAGAACAAGTGAGTCTCCGTGTTTTTCAAACCTCTTTCTCTTGTTTAGCTTTATGTTTGCTTGAGGGCAAGCAAATGCTAAGTTTGGGGGAGTTAATATATCATGGTTTTTACCCGCTTTTAACCATGATATAGGTCTTATTTATAGAGTATTTCTACGATACAACATGGTCTCGATCGATACAGACGACACAAAGGTCCTTGTGTCGAGCGATACACTTATGATGTCGGTCGATACCGATCACCTGAAGAAAGGAAACGCGACTTTTTACAAGTCTGAAGAAATTGCACTTTGGTCCATAAGTCTTTATTATTTACAAGAAGCCCCAAAACGTGTTTTAGCTTATGATTAGGGTTTTCAGCCACTTGTTTTAGCTATGTTTTATTCTACTTTGGTTTTTGGTTGAGAGAGCTTTGAGGGAGACAAGTCTGAAACTCTGTTCGTCTGAGAGAATATTTCGAACCTTTGTTTTCTTTATCCTTTATTATTTATTTCAGAGATTCATTCAATCATGTTGTTTGTTTCAATCTCCATGTCTAAGATCTCCTGTTAGGTTTAGGGTTCTCAATAAAGGATCTCTTTGAATGTTAGGTTAATTAGTTGGTTAGGGTTCATAATCTGAATTAGTTCTTCACCATAGGTTGTTCTTAAAGCTAATTCTGGATTGATCACCTGGAACTTAGATCTTAGGTTAATCGATTAGGCACGATAGTGCAATTGATAATCTGATAGAACATAGGGTTAGCAAAATAACTATCTGCAAAGAGATTTGGTTTAGTTGTTTTGTGAACGAATCAAACTTGAACTTAATGATGGTTTAGACTTTAGAATTTGCAAAGAGATTTGAAATTCTGAGATTTAGATTTAGACTTAGATAATTCTCGCAACGATAGTTGGTTAATTATAGCTTAGTGATTTGAGTTCAAGAATCGGGCTTAACCTGAACCCTGACTAATTGATTTACCTGCATTCTCTGACTTCCTGAGAAATATCATGAACCTATCTTCCTCCATTGAATTTACAACTCTTAATTACTTTATTGCTTCTTGTTTTTATTGATTTACTTAGCTTAATTCGAACCTATAATATCTATTGTGTGATTCTTGAGTCTATGTGGATTCGACTCCTAAATACTACAATCGACAAAGCTGTTAGTATTTTAGGGTATTACATTTGAGCTTATCAGTGATATCGATGGGAAGTCGACATGTACCTGTCTGGGTTACTCATCTCCCTACTACCGCATTCTCCAGGTAACATGGCACGAGTTGGCGGGTTCAGGAAAAGGCAACCCCTTATCAATTCGGGACCACTCATCTCCTTACATCTCGCTCCCGCTAGTCGAGAACGGTTTTGGAAGAAGGTGGTGGTTCGTTTTCCCTGTCCTAACTTGTCCTATATTTCGACCACTTTGCCTCGTAACCGTATCCCCTCTAAGTGGCACACTTTTATGTCAAGTGGCCATCTAATCTACGGTGACACGCCATACAACTTGTCCTAACATGTCTTATGGTTCGGTCATCTAGCTTCGTAACCGCACCCTCTCGAAATGGTGCGCTTTTAAGTTAAATAACCATCTAGCCTAGTATGATGCGTGTGACCTTCTGATTCATCGATTTAAAAGATAATTATTTATCCCCAACTATTTTTTTTTACGTAAAAAAACAAAATTGGGGATATTAAAAACATAATAAGAATATTTTACAATTTTGCAATTTTGTACATATTAAAAAGCTGTTATTTTAACATTTATTAATACATTAAATAATTTTTTTAATTGATACATTAAAAAATAGTTAAAATTATATAGTGTTATTTTACAATTTCTATACATATTAAAAACTGTTAAATGTTCTACTTTACCATTTATTAATACATTAAATAATTTTCTTTCTTTAATTGATACATAAAGCAATACTTCCAGTGTTTCACAAAAAAATATAATTTTATAATTTCTTACACATATTAAAAAAATAGTTCAAATTATATTTTATTCATTATTAATACATTAAACATAATTTTTTTTCTTATTAATAATATTAAAAATAAATTATCATTGGAAATCTAAACGATAATGTTTGTCATTTTAATACATATCATTTGTCATTTTAATACAAATGATTCCAAAGTCTAAATTGAATACACCCCTTTTATATTATTTAAAACTGAATTAATTGATGAATAAACACATTAACAATTTTAAAAATATCTTGTGAGACTTAATTGTTACCCACAACGAATCCGACATAGTGAACAACTTTAAAATTAAACTGAAAACAAAAATCCGAGATACCTCGTTAAGTCGCCGAACACCCAACTTCCTAAAGCCATCTTCAACCGTAGCATCAAATTTGATGCGGTAAATAGTATCAAATTTAGTGTAAAAGTGAATAATGTTTTATTTCATCTTCAATCACAACACCAAATTTCACACCAAAAAAATAACTTTTATTATTATATTATTAAATTTAAAATTCTCTTTATTTTTCAACAATTATGATAAATACTAATTATTCATAAAATAAATTAACTTCAAATTCGATATAACATTACATTCGATAAAAAAAATTACAATCGATCAAATAAAAATATCGGAAAATAAATTACATTGTACTAATTCTCAGAATTAACATATTCCGACCACAAGTGTTCAATTAGTGCATTTTGAAGTTTTCCGGTCTTTGATTTTTCTGTGTCGAGTTAAGAATTCTTGAAATCGGGCATCTTCATTATTTACCATCTCAACTTTTGCAGATGAGACTTCAGTTCGTTCTTTAATTGTTGCATCAACATCACGTTCATCCTCTATGATCATATTATGCATTATGATACATGTTGTCATTATATCATGTAAAACTCTCTTACTCCAAAAACGTGATGGTCCGGCCACCATTGCAAATCTTGACTGCAATACTCCAAATGCACGTTCCACGTCTTTTCTACATGCTTCTTGTCTTCTTGCAAATAATTTATTTTTGGGACCACGTGGATCGTGAATTGTTTGAACAAGAGTGGACCATTTCAGATATATACCATCAGCTAGATAATAACCCATATTATAATTTTTTCTATTAATAACATAATTAGCGGGTGGAGCAGTTCCTTCATCTAGATTAGCAAAAAGATGAGACGTCTCTAGTACATTAATATCGTTGTTAGATCCCGGTAGCCCAAAAAATGCATGCCAAATCCAAAGATCATAATCGGCTACAGCCTCTAGAATAAAAGTAGGAGATCCACTACGACCAACATAAAGTCAAAGAGCGGAAATTCTGAGTAGAGGACCACCATCAAACCAATATGGAAGAGAACCATCAAACCAATATGGAGGACACGGGGAGAGTTCTCGAAGCCAATATCGTGAATCTCAATATCGAGAATCTCAGTATCAAGGAGCAACTCAAGGAGAACAAGTTCAAGGAGACCATATCCAAGGAGAACAACCTCAAAGTGAAGACCAAATATCACCAAGTGACCAACAAGATTTTTTTTGTTAAAGAAGTCACCAACAAGATAATTTTAAAGACATAATATTAGGACCGTTGACAAAAAAAAGAGACATAATATAATCATAAACAATACTCTAATAGCCCGGATTACCATTTACGCTAAGATAATGATAGTAAGTCACTAACAAGATTATACCCCGTACTATCATTATCTTAGCGTAAATGGTAATCCGAGCTATTAGAGTATTGTTTATGATTATATTATGTCTCTTTTTTTTTGTCAACGGTCCTAATATTATGTCTTTAAAATTATCTTGTTGCATTTTTTATGTTTTTTTGTTTTAATTTAGTAATTTTATGTTGGAATGTTTTATTGAATTTTATTATGTATTTTTAATCTTAATCAATTTGCATATCAATAACAATATTTTGTGCAATTCTAAATTATCAGAATGGATCCTATATCTCTAGTACTGAAATATCAAAATCCGAAAACTGATCTGAATCAGAATCCGAACGGTACCCAAATGGCCAAACTATAAAATTTAATTAACTAGTTAATAACAATTTAATTATATTAGTAAATAAAAAATATATTTTAATGTTTGGTGCAGTGAATTTGGTGCAACACTATTCACAAAACACCAAAAAATAAAATTTGGTGCAAGATTTGATGTATTATTGGTGAAGAATCAACACCAAATTTGATGTTTTGGTGCATGGTTGGAGATGACCTAAATACTTTGAGTTTGTTATGGATATTTGATGAACATATTTTCAATGTTAGCAAAACAACCTTTTGGCAACTTAAAGACTGAACACCCAAAAGTTTGATTGTCAATTTTAGCAGCTTTAAGTAAATGGTAAAGTATAGATATTTATGTTAAAAGTCAGAATTTTAAAATGAATCATTTTGAAACGAAAAAAACAAATTAATTTATATTTTTTGTGTGACACGGAACAAATATATTTTTTGTTTCATTAAATAAGAAAATACATTCAATGAGCTTAAATATAAGTTTACTAGGGTGTGATCCGCGCTACGCGCGGACGTTGTAAATAATTTTTCTAAACAGTTTTTATTATCTATTATTTTATTTTTTGAATCTGATTGTTAATTGAATTGTCTCTATCAGCTTAAAATATGTGTATTTTTTATTTTTTGGTTTATTTTCTTAATTTCTTAAATTTATGATTTTATATGTATTTGTTTAGTGGATAGTACACATTTTCACTTATTTTTTTTTCTTTTGTTAGTCAATTTCATGCAATTAGTTGGGTTTTTTTAAGGGAAGATCTTCACAATTTAAAGTTTTCTTTGCATAATTTTTGTTTTTTCTTTTGTTTCATCTAAAACCTATTTGTTGAAACCCTTGTAGAATACGTTTCCCTTTAATATTAAGGATTAAGGAATTTGGGCTATTTTAAAAAATTTAGTTTTAAGATAATTTTCTGTTTTTTTTAAAATATGTTGGATATATAGATACTATGCGTGGACGTGGTCCACATTTTTTTAATTTTTTTATATTGTGTAATAGTATTTTATTTTCTTGATTTTGGAGTTAATGGAACTGTTTCTAACAGTTTAATATTTGGTGGTTCCATATTTTATTTTATTTTATTTTTATATTATTTTTAATCGTGTTTTGTTAACATCATTCTTTTTAATAGTGTTTCATGTTGGATTCTAATTAGGCATGTCAAGCGGAACAAACTTGTCCCGCTCGATCCGCCCCGCGCGGGTTAAATTTTTTGTTCGACCAACCCCGCTAAACTCATTAACACAAATTTCTCGACCTGCACCTGCCCCGCTTAAATTTGCGGGTATCCACGGATAATCCGTAAATATATAGATAATAATAATTAATAAAAACTTAAAATTTCTCGACCAGCACCCAACCGGTGGCGGGTTAAACAGGGCAGGACCCGCGAATAATGACTCAAATTGAACGCACCGGTTTATGTATATTTTGGAATTTTTGTTTTATGTTTGGGATTTTTTTTGGGATCTTTTGTTTTATGTGTGTGTGTTTGGACCCGCGGATAATGACTCAAATTGACAGCACCAATTTATGTATATTTTGGAATTTTTGTTTTATGTTTGGGATTTTTTTGGGATCTTTTGTTTTATGTGTGTGTATTTTTTTTTGTTTTAATATTTGTTACTTAGGTGGAAGATGAGGTGGCATCATGAGAATAGAGCAAAGTTAACTTTATATATATAGATTCTTGCAAATAATATTAATTAGGACTTAACCCGTGCTAATTATAGCGCGGAGTAATTTTTTAAAAATAAATTGTTTTAAATTTAAGAAAAAATATTTTTATTTGAATTTTATAATATGTCTAACTCATTATTTTATGATTATATATAGAGCTGAGTTGTCAAACGGAATAATTTGTCTATTTAAACCGTTTTTTATTGGACTAAAATATTATTCGGGCTAACCCGTAAAACCTATAATCTTGAAAACATAAGTCTATTATGCACCGTTTAATGACTCTAGTTTTGGTGGTTAGTTCACGAACTCTTAAAAAAAAAAAAATTGTGTCTAACTTTTTATAAAATTAGTAAAATATTTTTCAACTTTTATTTTGATATAAATTCAAATAAAATATAATAAACTATAGTAAAAAATATATCAAGATTTCAAATAGATTTTTTTCTTTGAATATATATGGATTGATTATTCATTAAAAATATATAGTAGATAACATATTTAATACAAAATAAATATTTTCATATTCTTATCACTAATTGTAAAAGACAATTGTATTCTTTCCTATTTTAATTATTATTTGTTATTTATAATGACATTTCATGTAATAACTTACAAAACAAAATTCATTTTCAAAAATATATTCTTAAATAATATTATAGAGATATATTCTCCTTTTTTGGTAACCAGGAGGTTCTGAATCTTATGTCCGTAGTTCTTTCAAACTGAAGACTAGAATAAATTAGTAATTAGTTTCCAGCAATGAGATTCGAACCCGCAACTTGGGGAACACAAGTTTTAGAAAACCCATTATATATACTAGTAAAGCTACTAAAATTGGGTAAACAATACTTTCTTATTTTAAATATTTTGGTTAAATGTTCGAATATTAAAAATTATATAAAGAAAAAAAATATATAAATTAACAAAAGAGAGGATTTCTAAACCATTCCAAATAGAGTAATTGCAAGAAATGTGATTTTATAATATCAAAATTAAGACTACCTTTTTGACACTGTACCACATATACTATTCATATTAAAATGTCTAACTTATCCTTATACTTTCTATCTAATTACATGTGAGTATTTCTCTCTCATGATTAACTTCTCTCGTCCGAGAAGAAAGAGAAGAACCAGAAGAACCAGAAGAAAGAGAAGAAGAAGAAGAAGAAAGAAGAACCAGAAGAAAGAGAAGAAGAAGAAAGAGAAAAAGAAAAAGAAGATAACACCGGTGGATAACACCGGCGGATATCACCGGCGGATAACACCGGCGGACGGCGTTAACACCGTCGGTGATAACATCGGCGAACGATGATAACACTGATGGACGACGATAACACCAGCGGTGTTATGATAACACCGGCGGGCGACGATAACACCGGCCGTCGACGATAACACTGGCAGCCCGACGATAACACCGCCGATGTTAACTGGATTAACGCGATAATTTTTGATATGATAACTGGATTAGCATGATAATTTCATAGAAATGAACATGATAACTGGTTTAACATGACAATGTTAACGATACTAACTATATGTTAACGATGTTTACAATGATAACTGGTTTTAACATGACAATGTTAACGATATTAACTATATGTTAATGATGCTAACTGGGTTAACATGACAATGTTAACGATGCTAACAATATGTGTTTTTGGTAATGAACAGTGTTCGCCGAGTTTTGATGAACAGTACCACCGGCCTTTTGATGAACAGTGTCGTCGGATTCAGTCCAATGGCATTTCTGTAAATATTAAAAAATACAAAGGATATTTTGGGATTAATCATTTTTTCTCTTTCTTACTTACTTAATTTACAAAAAATTAATAACACTTACCTAATATTTTAGTCAACCTACTATATACACTCAATTAACCCTTCTAAATATCTTCTTTGCTGATAAAAAAATGAGAAATTGCATCCACTACTAATACATAACATCAAAATTAACTTCTCTTTTTTGACCACTATTCACATACACTATTTACCATTAAAAGTCTACCATACCCCTAACCTTTCTAAACAATTACACCATGCCCTTTCTCTTTCATCCATCACTATTCCGAAAATGAAGAACCAGAAGAAAGAGAAGAAGAACCAGAAGAGAGAGAAGAAGAAGAAGAAGAAAAAGAAGAAGAAGAAGAAGAAACACAGGCGGTTAACACCGGCGGTTAACACCGGGAGATAACACCGGCGGTTAACACCGGGAGATAACACCAGCGGATAACATCGGCGGTTAACATCGGCGACGACACGAAACACAGGTGGTTATATCCCGGCGGTTAACACCGGTGGCGACACGATAACACATTCGATGTTAACTAAAGTAACGCGATAATTTATTATATGATAACTGGATTAACATGACAATTTCATAAAAATGAACATGATAACTGGGTTAACATGTTCATTTTTATGAAATTGTCATGTTAATCCAGTTATCATGTCATGACAATTTCATAAAAATGAACATGATAACTGGGTTAACATGACAATGTTAACGATACTAACTATATGTTAACGTTGCTAACAATGATAACTGGTTTAACATGACAATGTTAACGATACTAACAATGATAACTGGGTTAACATGACAATGTTAACGATGCTAACAATATGTGTTTTCCGGTAATGAACAGTGCTCGCCGAGTTTTGATAAATAGTACCACCGACCTTTTGATGAACAGTGTTGCCGGAATATGCTTTCAGAAACTGAGTTTCAGACCAATGACATTTCTGTAAATTTCAAAAATCACAAAGGATATTTTGGGTTTAATCATTTTTTCTCTTTCTTACTTTCTTAATTTACAAAAAGTTAATAACACACACCTAATTAATTGATCAACCTACCATATACACATAAATCACCCTAAAAAAATTTAATAATAGATCTGATATTTGGTAACTCTCATGACAATTCAACCCTAACCGAAGTTACCAATCAAAGCTAAGACAAAAGATCACAGAAATCACGTGTTCACGTGGTCAACATTACCTTTTACTGTCATCGTCATTAATAACTTCGAAAATAATCGATCCAACAAAAACATGTACTACTATTATTTAAAGCAAATGCATGTGTCATTCATATTTTAAAGCGTTGGGGGCAGTTACGTACGTAGTCTGAATCATTTTTTTAACTTTTTTGTTGAACCGAAGAAATTACAGTTCAAAATTCTGACTAGTTTTTCAGTAATAACAGTTTTGTAATTATATTTTTCACCAATAAAAGATAAATAGACAATATAAATTGTTTTAATAATTTTAAAAGATTTGTATCGTTTATAATAAAAAAATTTTCAAAATTATTATAGATAAACGAAATTGTTAATGGTTGGATGGTTCCCTTCATGCGGTGAGTGTCGGTCCTGCTAATCTAGGCCAGGAATCGATTCCCCGCGTGAGTGGAATTATCAAGACAAATACTTGACCAAATGGAACATTATAAGTAGGTTGTGTTACTCCCACCCAAAAGATTAATCTGGACCAAATGGAACATTATATATTATAGACTTTATAGTAGCTAAAAAAATGAGACAAATAATTAATGTGGATATGATTTCTTGTCTACTCTTTAGTCTTAATGCCTCAGGTACAGACTGGCGTTGGGTCGAAGATTCATAGTCTCATAGAGTGAGGCTGCTCATTATCTCCGACGCATTGAATTCGATCACTGTGTATTATTACTTCGAGGCGTATACGTACGTGTCTAATGTGTGAGTGGCTTTTTTTCTTTTTCTTTTTCCTTTTCCTTTTTACGTGTCTAATCCGATTTTACAAAAATATAACTAACTAATACTCCATCTTTTTCAGAAAATTTGATTTTATAAGTTTTTATTTTGTTTCACAAATATTAAATTTTTATGATTTTTAAAATTTTTTTTTTAAGAATTATTAATTGAGAATATTTAAATTTGATGTATTATTATTGGTTCATACTAGTCATAGAAAAATGTTTAGTGAAAAAAATAATGTATTTATGACTAAATATTGATTTTTTTTTTAATTTGTGTGAAAAATCCAAAAAAATCAAATTTTCTAAAACAGTGTTGTTGATACGCTTCGATTCGTCTTCGATACGAACTCTCTTTCTCTCTCACACTTTACTCTCTCGCTTTGTACTTGCGGAAATCGAAATTAACACACACACATATAGAGTTCCCCGAAACTTGGGTACATCTCTCTTCAGGACGGTACCTGGAAATCCACTATATGAGCTTGCGATACAAAGAGTGTCTAAGAGATTACAGAGGGAAGAAATCAAGAAGCTTAAAGGAAGAAGATGAAGATAACGTAGCAAGTCTGTTACGTTGTTTTCCTTTAAGCGACTTAGATTCCAGAAATAGGTGGGCATGCTTCAATCATCGAGGCACAACTTCCCTCATGACACTCTTCCTGTATTGGGCTTATGGCCCACATGATCTAAATCATTAACCAGATTATCACAAATCTCCACATTGGTTATAATTTTTCATGATCTCGCAATAATGAATTTCCGATCCTGAAGCTTTGCAAATTTTCATTGTTCCGAAAACTTACCTTTGCTATCTCCTCTGACCTGAGATAGCATGCCACTTCCTGACCACCAGAAGCAGCTGAACTTAGTTTCCTCTTTCCTGGAAACACCTCAAAATCTTTAACCTGAAATTGAGTCATAGACACCGTCATCTCCTGGTCACCAAAGACAACATCCCCACCGCCAACTCAGGCGGTAACTTTCAAAGTCTCCAAGCAATTGTTGAACTTGTTTGTTGGTAGAACCTTAGTTAACATGTCCGCTGGATTCTTCGAAGTATGAATTTTTAACACATTTATACCTTTTTCTGCGATGATATCCCTGATGAAGTTGTATTTGGTTGCAATATGTTTAGTCCTCTCACTGTACATGTAGTTCTTTGCCAAACAAATGGCACTTTGTGAGTCACAATGGACTTCTACTGCTCCTTGACTATACCCCATCTCTTCACAAATTCTTTTTAACCAAAGAGCTTCCTTGACTGCCTCAGATAATGACATATATTATGCCTCAGTAGTAGACAACGCAACAACCTTCTGCAACCACGATCTCCAGCTTACAGTATTCCCACCAACCGTGAAAACATAACCTGATATTGACCTGCGCCTGTCCAAATCAGCTGCATAATCTGAATCACAGTAACCATTTACCTTAAAATATGCTTGTCTTGTAAACGTTAAACTCACTTTTGCAGCTCATTTAATGTATCTCATAACCCATTGTACTGCTAACCAATGTCCCTTTCCTGGTTTTCCCATGTATCTTCTCACTAACCCAAATGAATAAGAAAGATCTGGCCTTGAACCTCGGTTTCTCGATTCCTGGTATCCCTGGCTTCAACTTGTAGACCCATTTGCAGCCTATGACCCTCTGCTTCTCTGGTTTGTCAGTTAAATCCCAAGTGTGATCCCTGTCTAAGGAAAAATTTCCTCATCCATAGATGAGTCCCAAAGATCACTCTCATTGCTTCTCCTTGCTTCCATGAATGTCTTTGGCTCATCAATGTTTATTGTTTCTGAGCTAGCCAACGCATACACTATGAAATCAGCTCCTTCGAACCTTGATGGAGGTCTGATTCCCCTCCTTTCTCGGTCTTTAGCCAACAAGTAATTGACTAGATTTCCAGGAGTAGCTGTATCACTTTCATCAACTTCTTCTGATGAACTTGAATCTTCTTCTTGTTCAGATTCGGTTACTATATAGTCTGGATCAACTCCACCTTGATTTGAACTCTCCCCTGAAGCTTCAACTCCTACGAATTCTCTTCTTTCAGCCTCAGAATCTAAACTTTTAACCTTGTCTGAATTCAGATCCTTGAACAAACTTTCCTCATGAAAAATGACGTCTTTACTAATCACAATCTTTTGTTCTTCCAATAACCAGACTCTGTATCCCTTAGTTCCCTGATCATATCCAACAAAAATCTCTTTAGTTGCTCTTGGACTTATCTTATCTCGGATTGTATGCACATAGGCCATACAAACGAAACTCTTCAAATGACCATACTCTGTTTTTCCTCTAGTCCAGATTGCTTTCGCAACCTCAAAGTCTATTGATGCTGGTGATATGTTGATAATGTAGACTGCAATAGAAGCTGCCTCCACCCAAAATTCACTCTTTAATCATGTCTCAGAAATCATGCTTCTAACTATGTCCATTATTGTCCGATTCATTCTTTCTGAAATCCCATTTTGTTGTGGCGTGTAAGGACAAGTCTTGTGTCTCTTAACTCATGTTTCTTTGTATAGCTTGTCAAACTGATTGTTGCAAAACTCCAGCCCATTGTATTTTCTTAGACATTTAAGCTTCTTGCATGTTTGATTCTCCACAAGTATCTTCCAATCAGCAAAATTTTGAAAGGCTTCATTCTTTGTTCTGAGAAAGTAAATCCAGATCATCTATGAACGTCATGAAGTACTGGTTCCCTGATAAGCTTGGTGTAACGTTTGATGAACCCCACAAGTTTGAGTGGACATAGTCCATAATCTCATTTGTAGTATGTTTTGCCTTTGGGAAGCTTTGCATATGAGATTTCCCCATTGTGCAAGCTTCACAAAATCCCAGTTTTGATACTTCTTCCTTTTTCAAATAACCCTTTCTTGCTAATGTCTCCATAGAGGACTGGCTCATATGAGCGAGCCTTGAGTGCCACTTCTTTGACATGTCTCCTACATCTTTAGCAATATTAATTTCTGGTTTTCTGATTTTTTCTTGAAGATAGTACAATCCTTGTTCATACTTTCCTGTTAACACCTTTTGTTTCCCTTTGTAGAAATTAATCTCAAAATCTTCACCAGAATACTTGCATCCCGACTGTTCAAGCTGACCATATAAGATAAGGTTTCTTCCCATCTCAGGCATGTATCTTACGTTGCTTAAAGTAACAATAGAGCCATCAGGATTCTCTATTGTTATCTTTCCCATGCCTTTAACCATGCAGTGCGTATTGTTTTCCATAAGCACTTTGTTTCCTTCACACTTCACAAACTTTGGCAACAACTCCTTCCTTGGAGTAATGTGAAATATGCAACCTGAATCTAAGACCCACTCATCCTTGGAGTCGTATAGACTAGCTGTTAAAGCTATAGGTTCTGGCAGATTGGTGGCCAGGGTTGAGTATAGGTTTTAAATGTTTGGTATTTCATCAATTATATTGTTTTACATATGTTCTCGGTTAATTTTTTGACATAATACAAAAATGATTAACAATTTATACTTCATGCAAGTTATGAAGAAACTTATCGAACGAATGTTATAGAGAAGTAAGAGGAGATAAGGAAATTTAGTATTTGTTAGAATGAAGCGTCATTATTGATTATATTATGTACAATAAAAAGTTTTTGATGTACAAATTTACTTCGTTAATTCAGCACGGTTATGTATGTTAGGGTTTAGGGTTTAGATTTCTTATATTATGACGAGTTTACGACGGATCCGTCGTAAAAGCGATAGTCATTTACGACGATTTTACGAAGGATCCGTCGTAAACTCGTCGTAACCGGAAATTAATTTTGCCGCGTGATTAAAAATTTCCCGGATTGTTAAATGTTTTTATTGGTTTACTGTACGGTTTCATGAGTTACGACGATTTTACGACGGATCCGTCGTAAAATCGTCGTAAATTACCATCGATTTTACGACGGCAACAAAATCTATATAACCCAGCGAGATTTCTCTCCTCATCGCTCACAATCTTCTTCTCTCTCTCTCTCTACCGTGACCTCTCTCTCTCTCTAAGCCAAACTAAGGTAATTTTTTTTTAATTGTTTAGTTTAATTATATAATTTTAAATATTAGATAGGATTATCATTATTACTTAGGATTGGAATTATTAGTTAGGATTGGAATTCGATAGGATTGGATTATATTGGATTATATTTTTGATAGTCGTTTCTTATTTTTTAGATATGGGGCCACGTAAGACTCACTATCAGGCATTTATGGGTGACGAGTCGAGACCGAGTGTTAACTCGGATGTCCCGTCATCGTCTCCCACCCCGTCTTTGGTTCCGGACACCGGGCCCGCCCCACAGATGCCTACTGCACCTCCACCTGCAGCACCTCGACCCATTTTGCCATATGCGGGATTGACGGTCGAGGACATTTTGCAGTCGCCGGGTCATCATCTTTTACCCCGTTTAGATCCGCTCCGCCCGCCCAACACTTATTGATACGTAAGATTTTTTTTTTTTTTCATTAATATATATATATATATATATATATGTTTTTAACTGATAATTATATTTGTATATTTCAGGTTTAAGGAGGACAACAAAGTCGGGCGGAGTGTGTCTAACACCATCAAGGCCTACTTCGACGAGCCCCACTACAATTGGTCGGCCGTTCCGGGCGACGTTGTTGAGACGTGGTTCAAATGTTTCGCGGTAATTTTTTTTTTTTTTAATTATTATCTAATTTTTTTTAATTTAATTTAATTTAATTTATTCTTTTCTAATTGTTTTCTTGTTTTTATAGCAAAAATGGCACTGGGATGTTGCGATCAACGAGACGGTGAAGACGGAGTTTAAGGAGAAGGAAAAACTCCGGCTCAACAATACCGTCTCCGATTGGAAGCGGAAGTGGGAGGTTGGCGGCGATGAGGCGAAGCCCCCGTACATGTCTTTCGAAATCTGGAACGGCTTGAAGGCATACTGGACGAAACCGCATTCGCAGGCGGTGGCTGCTAAGTGTTCCGCTTCCCGGAACACTATCGGTCCAGACGGTCGTCGGGCGGTGTTGCCACATACTTCAGGTCAGACGTCATTTGCGGGAAGGCATCTACAAATGGTATGATTTTTTTCCTTATATTTTTTTTATGCTTTTTAACTAATTAAATTTAATCTTTAACCGTTAATTTTTTAATCTTTATTTTGTAGGCAAACGGAGGCGGACTTCCTCCGATAACTAGAGTTTTTGAGGAAACTCACAAAAAGAAGGACGGTTCTTTTGTGGATCCTCGAGCGGAGCAGGTCTACAATAACGTGCAGGCACGGATCGAGGAGCGTCAAACTCAACTCTCTCAGCAGCTATCACCTGGCGGTAGCTCGGTCCAGTCCAATGCCGCTTTGACCACAGCCCAGATGGACGAGATATTTGAAGAGGTAACAAATATCACATTATATTTTTACTAAATTATTTCGTATTCAAATTTATTAATTTTAACGTTTTTTTTTAAGTTGCTCCGAAGAAGAATGGTAGAGTTTTAGGTTTGGGATCGATTCGAGGTAGTTTTGTTGCCTCGGCTTCCGTACCTCACGACGATCCGGTTGGGTTGAGGAACGAGTTGAACACCGCCAATACCGAGATCAACAGTTTGCGGGCGAAGCAAGCGGAAGACCATCAACAGATCCTTGGATTAGGTAAGACGATCCAAGGATACGATACTCTGTTCGAGCTTCTAGCACTGGATAATCCTGTATTGGCGGCAGCGCTAAAAGCGCAACAAGCATCGACGTCGAGGAATCCTCTCGCGGATCGGGTATCGGACGTGATTAACCGCACCGACGAGGAGCTTTTGGAAGAGTTTGGTCTTAATAATTAGGATTTTCTATTTTGTATTTTCGGATTTTATTTTGTATTTTTAGATTTTTATTTATAAAATTTTAATTATAATTTAATTTTAATTTTTAAATTATTATAAATATAATTTTATTTAATTAAAATTAATAATTAAATAATTTAAATTAATAATTAAAATTAATAATTATATTCGATAGATCGTCGTAATTTCGTCGTAAATAATTCCGTCGTAAATCCGTCGTAAAAATAACAGTCGTAAAATCGTCTTAAATTATTTCGTCGTAATTACGTCGCAAATAAAACCGTCGTAACATGGTCGTAAAACAATCTGTCGTAATATCGTCGTAAATGAGTCCATCGTAACATCGTCGTAACAGTTGTCGTAAATACTCCTTCACTATTTGTCGTAATATCGTCGTAAACATTCGTCGTATACTCGTCGTAACATCCAGTGGTTTAAACGTCGTAAATTTGTCCTAACGTTAGGACGAATTTACGACGAATATGTTACGACGATTTTACGACGCTTTTTATACGTCTCAAATTTTACGACGATTAGGGTTTTACGACGATCTTTTTACGACGAATTGGCATTCGTCGTTAATCCGTCGGAAACTCTGTTTTACATCGATTTTACATCGAATCTGTCTGTTGTAAAACATGTGTTTTCTTGTAGTGGGATAAGAGGACACGCATGACACGGTGTTTTCAGAGTATAAATCTTTACGACGAATCTGTCCGTTGTAAAACGGGTATCTACACGCATAAACCGACTGAAACCCTCTCCTAGAATCTTTAGCACACTTTGAAAAATCAAAGATAAAGGATATATTCTTCGACTTGCTAAAAAAATAGTTACAATTTTTATTATTCTCGTTTTTTTACAAAAAGTATCATTATAGAGTTCTTCACACATATTAAGAAAAGTATTAAGAAACTATTATCCTTATAGTACATGAAATAATTTGTTTATAATTAATACACTAAAACAATAAATTTAAAACTAACTATTTTTATTACTCTCGTGATAATTTTTTTTTGTAAATTAAAATTTTTAATATATAAAATGTGAAATTAGAAATAAGAAATAATTTAAGTGTTACACATAAATAAGAAATAATGAGAAATAAGATTATTTAAATGTTTAACAAAACAAGTTCAGTTTATTAAAATAAATAAATGGTGTTTGGAAACAGATTCTAAAAATACTAATGTTTTAATAATATATATTTTTTGTTCAAAATTTTGCATTGAAAATACAAAACGATACTTTTTTTTTATTTTGAACAAACAGTTAATTTTCATTAAATTTACGAGGCCTCAAACTCTATCGGAAGAGGATGAATTACATCCAAAACAAATGAATTACATTATAAGATAGCAATGCAACAAGTGCCGAAGAATCCACCAAAAGATGGTTAAACAAATGATAAGTTGAAGATACATTTTATCAAAAGAAACCATAAGAGTTCGAAATATAAATTCGGAGGCTTCTTAATAGACCGCATCCAATGTAACCCGAAGAGCTACATACTCTACCATAAGGACTAAGAAGACCACCAGCCGGGAAGAAAACCTTAAATTACCGGCGAATCTTGAACATTCATACCACTAGAAATAAGAGAGACTTTTTAGAACTTTATCATTCAATATGCTTCTTCTTATCTGATTCTTTCGCTATGCCGTTGTATCGTACCAAAAGTCACATACACTAAAAAAAAAAATGTCAAGTTGGATACATTTATTGGCATAATTAAAACTAATTTAAAATCATGATAGTTTTCCAAGGCCAGATCTCATCGCATCTGTAGCTATTCAAATCTCTACGCATTAATTCGAAGTTTACCCAAAACAATACCCACATTTAATTTTGAGTCAATTTGGTAAATGGAAAAAAGTGGAATATAAATTAAGTAAATAACGATTGATGGACTTCTAATTAAGTAAATAACGTAATAGAACAAAGTAAATATTTGTTACATACAATAGTTATTTTTGTATGACATGTTATTATTTTTGTATATGAATGTCTAATTTTCTAAATGGAGTCCGAACAAAATAAATCATAAAATCAAAATCCTCAATTCCAACATTTGTTAATAAATTGGATTTTTCAACATAAAGAAAAATAACAGGTTAGGGAAAAATCACCCGATCCATAATCATTTGATGATGAAAATAAAATCATCGAAATTCGTCAAAAATAACCAGCAAATATTTTGTTTATCTCCATTGCCATTTCTTCTAATACCACTAATTTTTTTTTTTTTTTTTAAGTTTTCAAGATCTTTGGATATTTTTACAAAACAATAATGCAAAACCTAACAGATCGGGTAACCTGTTGCTCGATATTGTGGATATGTGGACTTCGTCAACCAAATGCATATAACAATTATAATTAATTTTTTTTAACGCATATGCTCTTTTCAGGCCGATATATTATATATTACAAAATAATACTAATAAAAACGAAACATTAATAATACAAAAATCAATACCGTGCACGATCAATGTGAAGCCGCGTCGAGTCAAAACCCACTATAAAGAGTTCACTCGTCCACATTCACATAACAAAACAAAAGCATTCTTACTTACTCCAAAAAAAATAGGATAAAAGAAACTCTAAATCTTGTCTACTACATAGGACTTTCTTCTAAGGTGTTCTTCTTTTGTTTTGCTTTAGTATCTTATCCAAATTTCTTCTTTAAACAGTAATCTGCTTTTCTTGTTCTTGTTCTTGAAAAAATGACTAATCAATAAACTAAACGTTTTTGTGATATCCATAGGGAAATGGAAGATTCGAGCTTTATGGATTTGATGATTGACACAGACGAGTATCTGATTGATGATTGGGAATCCGATTTCCTCGGTGAAACTACTGATCATCAGAACATGAAACCGGGTTCTGGATCCGAATCAGGATCCGGATTCAAGTTGGTACCGGAGAGACCAACAAAGCAAATGAAAGTCAACTCAACATCTTCTTCTCCGACAACTTCTTCTTCTTCCGGTTCGCTCACATCCCCCCGAGTGATCTCGTTCGGGTCTCCAGACCCGAAGATGAACGTGGTCGAGACATCCTTGAACTTCTCCGACATAACAAACATGGATCAGAAAGTGGGGTCCAAGAGAAAAGATTGTGGTAATAATGGAGGAAAAAGAGAGCCACATCTATTGAAAGAACATGTTTTGGCTGAACGAAAACGTCGACAAAAGCTCAGTGAACGTTTGATTGCCCTCTCTGCTCTTCTTCCTGGCCTCAAAAAGGTCAGCATCAATAAACCATTTCTTTATTTATGTTTAGCCTTCAATTATTGCTTTGGTTTTCGTTCAACATTTAATGTATATATTTTACCAATAATTCTTAACTTTAAATATCTTAAGCAAAGTTGATTGACTAACTTTTAATACATAAGAAAAATATTTTATTTCCATTTGCACTTTACAAAAATATTTAATAAAAGTATATTTTTGAAATGATTTTCTCGTAAAAATCGTGGTGGCGAGACGATGTCCCTTAAACATCATCTTTATAAACAATTTTGACATATTTGCATATTTTTGTAACTTTCATCAGTTTTCTAACACTTTTCTAAACTGTTAAAAAAATTTGGCATTCTTTTAAAGAAATGCGGAATTTACCCCTTCTCCATGTTAATTTTTGTGTACCGTATACAAATTTACATATCGTACTTGAATAAGGGAAAAATTGTTATGAGCAGTTGGAAAATGCTAAAAATTACTATACTTTAGAAAAGTGTTAGAAAAGTTATGAAAGTAAAAAAAAGTGCATATATATGCAAAGCTCTCAACAATTTTTTGTTTGTGTGTTTAGGCGGACAAGGCAACGGTTCTTGAAGATGCGATCAAGCATTTGAAACAACTTCAAGAACGGGTAAAGAAGCTAGAGGAAGAGCGAGTCGGAACCAAGAAAATGGATCAATCGGTTATAATGGTGAAGAGATCTCAAGTATATATAGACGATGATTCTTCTACTTGCTCTGCCGCTTCTCCTCAGTCGTCTTCTTTAGACGAAGTTTCGATCTTGAAGCAGACGATGCCGATGATCGAAGCCCGAGTTTCGGACAGAGATTTGCTGATTAGGATTCATTGTGACAAGAACAAAGGTTGTCTGATTAAGATCTTGAGTTCATTGGAGAAGTTTCGTCTTGAAGTAGTCAATAGTTTTACTTTACCATTTGGAAATTCAACTCTCGTTATCACCATTCTCTCTAAGGTAACATATCTATGAATCTTATAATATTTTGATTTTATCATATTGATTTTTTTGCATACAAAAATGTAACTTTCTTTTTTGATAATTTTTTTTTGCAGATGGACAACAACTTTTCTCGACCTATTGAAGATGTGGTGAAGAACATAATACTTGCGTTAGCCGAATAATATGTTTTCATAACCGCTATGTGGATTTCGTAGTGGTTGAACGATCAAAGAGTTTTTTTTTAAATCAGAACACTCGTTTTTATTTTATTTTAATTAGTGGTTGGATAATAAAATCAGAGGGAGGCATGAGATATGATGGGATTTGTTGAGTGGATTAAGCTGGATTAATTAGTGTGTGTACCTAATTATGGCTGTATCATCATCATTGCTTTGCTATTTTCTTCCCCAATATCAATAGTTTGATTTTAATAATGAAGATCAAAGAGTTTTTTTTTTTATTGGCTTCTGGGGAACAAGAAATCTCAGCTTGATTATGACTTTACAACTTGATCATCAATAAAATAACTAGATACTTGGTCCACGTACTTGCGCAGGGTATAGTTTGTTACAATAGAAAATAAATATTATTGTCTTATGACTTTTTTGTTGTTGTACAAATGACATTAATGTAGTGAATTTATTGGATTGAGTATTTTTGATATTTTGGTTTTGTAACTATATCAAAATAATGTGGTATCATTAGTTTTGTGGTTTTGTAAATCCTTATTCAATTAATTACTTAGAGTTAAAAGGTACATATTTTACCAAGTATGTGAAGAATTTAAGAGAGGTAGAGTTTTTTTTTAGTTCATCAGTTTTAAGGTTGGGAAAAATATCTGGGATCTGTGATCCGATTTGGTCCGATCCAAAATATAGGATATCCGAAGTTTTTAGATCAGGATCTCCAGATCCGATCCAGATCCGCTTTCATATAATAATTTCTTACAATATATATATATATATATAATATTCGTATAATAAATAAAAATACTTTAAAATATCACCAACACTAAAACACTTGAGAAAACAATACCAAGAAGATAAGAATTAAAAACAGTCGCAATATTATTTATTGCTCTATCCTCGCTTTAATAACCCAACTAGATTCTGCCCCAATTATATATCAAACGTTCTCGTATCTAAAGATCAGAGTGGTTGCGGTTTCTTGATGAATCTATAAGATCAGATTACACGCAAGAAAACCTACAAGAGCTTTTTATTGTTCTTATTTCAATCTATTTGAAAATGAAACTTTTGAGTGTTTATTGACACTCAAGTCTCCTTATTTCTTCACAAAAGTAACACCTTTCGTAATACTTCCCGCAAGCTCTTTCTTTGCCTTCTCCAATCCCATTCTGATCAAATAGAGAAAGATGGCGAAAAACCAATGTAAACATAAGAGGTCGCAAGTAAATTCAAGTCCCAGCTAGGCTACTCAAGTTTTCAATTTTTACCTCTCGTATTCGTTCAATGGTCCAAGACCATACACTTCATCGATCCCACATCGTCCCAAACGCACTTTTGATGCGAAGAAGGGAAGCTCAGTCACCTATTTGAGGAATAAGACAAAGTTTATATGTTAGTCGAATCAAATGTAAATAAGGCTAAGCAAGATAATAGATACATTGTACAGATGATTTCACAAGGACTGTACATGAGATGCCACAAATGCACACTCGACGATGTTTGCATCACCTCGTAGACCCCTGAGGCAAGCATCTGCAAACTTCACTGCTGCGTAAGCCTGTAATTCACATTCAATGAGTTGAGAGATTGAAAGGTAAAACAAAATCCGGGGTTTGTCTAAAACTGCACATGTTACAATAAAAACCTACCATAGATAGTGTTGCAGAACCTGTCCCAGCCTTAGCCTGCAGATTGAAAAAAACAAAAGCTAAATGCACCGCTTGATTCAAAGTTAATAGCAAAGAAAGCCGAAAGAACAGTTTATACCTCGACGACTTCAGTGCCACCGTTTTGGATGCGGTCGGTGAGGTACTCTATCTCTTTTTGAGTGAAAGAGCAAGGAGGTTTCACCTATCACAAACGTCAAACGTAATAGTTAGAATATCCATTTCCAGAGTCTACTTTGAACAAACAGAAAGATAATTTCCAAGTGAATCATCTCAAACCTGAGAAAGCAGCGGTAAAATTGTAACTCCTGCGTGTCCTCCAACAACGGGAACATCAACTTCCCTGGGATCAAGACTCATTACTTCTGCCTGTTTCAAACCATGAAGGCAAGAAAAAGAAGAGGATAACTGAGCTCTAATCGATAATGGCAACACGCGATTCCAAGCCATGACATTGACCAAGTTATCACTTGATTCCTATAAAGCTATAAAACATTGGCCATACCGAAGGAGAAATATTTATGAGTGCATACCACAAAAGTGTTAGCTCTAACAACATCAAGCATAGTGACTCCCATGAGTTTCTTTGGATCAAAAGTGCCAGCTTTCTTAAAAACCTCAGCTGCAATTGGCACCGTGGAGTTCACGGGATTACTGATTATATTCACAATCGCCTTAGGACAACACTTAGCTATAGCTTCGGAGAGTGTCCTCACGATCCCAGCGTTAATGTTGAATAGATCATCCCTCGTCATCCCTGGTTTCCTCGGAACACCGGCAGGTATAACCACTAGATCCATACCCGTAAGTGCTTCTTCTAACTGCGGTTGCCCGAGAAATCCACGAACCTGGAACAAGTTCCAAAAAACAGTGATTGGGACTCAGCATCACTATATATGATCTTAAGCTCATTTCTCTCAATTACACCATCATCTAACTAATGATTTCGAAACATAGCCTCGAACACCATCATCTCTAATCAACTATTTGTATCAACAACTCCTCTATCAAACCAATCATCTAAGTACCAATTTAAGAATCGAAGCCTTGAAACACTAGAATTTAAAGAGTTGGAGAATCTAGAAAATGAAGAACTTACGATGGCACTAGTGTCCATGTGACTAATATCTGCAGTAACACCAGGAGCATTAGCAACATCGTAGAGATGAAGAACCGAAACCAAAGGATTCATCTTCATCAACATCGCAAGAGGCTGCCCGATCCCTCCGGCTGCTCCAAGTATCGCCACTTTGAATCCGGACGACCCGCCTTTGGCCCGACAATTCACCGATCGCAGACCCGACCCGTCACACATCTACAACCCAAATCGAAATCGGGTCAAAAGACTCGATCACCAAATAGAATCAGGAGAAAGCGAAGCGAACCTGATCAAGATTAGGAGGGTTGAGATGAGCAGAGAGTCTCGCGATACGTTGGTTCGCGTCCATAATAGCTGATTGATTTTGCTTCGATTAAGGTTTGTATGATCAAAATGAAAACGAATCGGCAAAAAATGGTGTTTATATGGACAGAGTTTGAAGGTCAGAAATGGTTCGGTGTATTGGGAAGCGTGGCGAGTACAGAGCTTATCTTCTTCCTTCTTTACGTCTTCTCGATCCAAACATGGAAAACAAATATTTGGATAATACAAAGTCTTTGGGTATCAGAAAATAAAATTTGTTTCTTTTTAATAGATAACTAGATTATAACGCGTGCGTCCGCACCGGAATTTTTTATTTATTTAGTTTATGAAATTTTGTAATATATATTGTCTTTATTGTGTTTAGTATAATTGATGTTGCGGACAAACGAATTGTAATATGAGACATATATATTTTGAGTTTAACAATACTTTGTTTTTCTATATATAATTTTCGTAATATGAAACACAACAATTCCTGATTAGACATAAAAAAATCATTTGTGGGTTTAGTTTTCATAAGTTGTTTACTTATTGTAACGGGTTTAGAGGTTACGGGTAATATTGGTGTTTAGATATCTAATTTTTTTTGTAGGTAACATTTTTAATATGTTATGTTATAAAATTAGATGTTCTCAACTCAACTATTGTCATCTGTCTCTTGCTTATACTCGGTTTTCTACTCAAACTCAATTTTATCAGTTTTTCATTTGTAATTTCATGTCTAAAGCG
>PKML01009406.1:565709-580701 GCA_002933935.1 Eutrema yunnanense | reverse complement strand
TGGTTCCTCTGGATTTTGTTGCTCTTCGGGAATGACTGGATTTTCTTCTTCAGCAGGTTTGATCTCAGATTCATCCCAAACAAGTTCCGTTTCCATCTGTTTCTTTTCCCAATCCCAGCCTCTGCTTTCATTAAAGTGAACATCTCTGCTGATTAATATCTTCTTTGTCTCAGGTTCATAGAGACGATACGCCTTGGATTCTTTGCTTACACCAAACATCACGCACTTGGTGCTTTTCTCATCAAGCTTAATTCTTCTTTGATATGGAACAAGAGCGTAGGCGATACAACCAAATATCTTCAGGTGTTCGACTGATGGCTTCCAATTACTCCACTTTTCTTCTGGTGTAATGTCATTTAAAGCTTTCGACGGACTCCGATTCAATATGTATACGGCATACTGAACTGCTTCAGGCCAGAACTTTCTCGGCACTGACATCTCCATTAGCATACATCGTGTCATATTCATGACGCTTCGATTCTTTCTCTCTGCGATTCCGTTTTGCTGCGGTGTGTACGCAGCTGTGAGTTGTCTCTTAATTCCGAGTTCTCTGCAGTAATCTTCAAATTCTCAAGAGTTATATTCTCCTCCTCTGTCCGATCGCAGGCAAACCAGCTTTTGCCCCGTCCCTCTCTCTGTTTCTGCCTTGAATTCCTTGAAGATTCTGAAAGTTTCTGATTTTTCTGACAAGAAATAGGTCCAACACTTCCTGGTGAAATCATCGATGAAGTTTATGATGTACCTTTTCCCGCTCTCTGATGTTGGATTTATCGGTCCACATATGTCAGTGTGAATTAGCTGCAGAGCTCGTGTTGATTTCCATTGGCTCTCCTTCGGAATCGTTTCTCGATTCTGCTTCCCCTTTAGACAAATCTCGCATACACCTTCTTCTTCATGAATGAATTTTGGTAATCCATTTACCATTCTCTTCTCAGCCAACGATCTCAAACCCTTGAAGTTGAGATGCCCAAATCTCTTATGCCATAAGCTGTCTGATTTTCCAATCACTTGCAGGCAATTATTTTCTTCCATCTCCTTTTCTTTTCTAACGATTGCGAGAACAACAAACATTCTATTCTTTGACATTGTCGAGTGCATCACCATCTTCTTCTCTTGCTTGTGCCATACTTCACATGAATCATCTTCAATGATGATTCTTAGCCCTTTTTGCTGCAGCTGACCCACACTAAAGAGATTGTTTTTTAATCCCGGTACGAAATAGACATCTGAGATCACTTGAGCTCTTCCATTGATCTCGAGACGCAGTTTTCCTCTTCCTTCTACAGCCATTTTCCGATCGTCTCCCAGCCTCACATTCTGTTTGAAATTCACATCCAATTCGATGAACCAGTCCTTTGTACCACACATGTGGTTACTGCATCCCGAGTCCAGAAACCAGATTTGTTTCTTGTCGTCTTGGGTTTGATCTACATGAGCCATAAGAAGCAAATCTTCCTCCATCTCTGCGTAATTCGCCTCTTTCTCCCATGTTGGACAATCTGATTTGTAGTGTCCCAATTTGTGACACTTATAGCACTCCACTGTGGCTATGTTTGCAGACCCACGTCCTCTTCCTTGATAGCCACCTCTTCCTCTTCCTCGATTCGAGCTTCCTCCTCGACCTCTTCCTTCATCGAATCGCCATTGTCCTTCCACTTTTAGGACCTTCTCTTCTCCTTCATGTCGCTTTAGATTCTGCTCATGAACCATCAATGAGCTTTGCAAGCCGTCTACAGTCATGCTGTTTATGTCATTAGATTCCTCGATTGCACATACTATGTATGTGAATTTTTCAGCGAGGGTTCGCATAATCTTCTCGACAACTTTGACATCCGGCATCTCTTCTCCAAGATTCCTCATGTCATTTGTGACCTCCATCACCCTTGAGAAGTACTCAGAAATCGTCTCTCCATGTCTCATCTCGAGAACTTCAAAGCTTCTCCTTAACCTCTGTAATTGAGCACTTTTCACTCTATCATTCCCCTGATATTTCTTCTTCATCGAGTCCCACAGATCCTTCGACGTCTCCTTCTTCAGAATCGTCTTATGGATCGTCTTATCTATGGAAGCGAATAGATAATTTTTCACCTTGTGATCCTTGACGGTCTTCTCCGCCAACTCTGTTCTCTGCGGTCCGCTGAGAATCACGTTCCTCTCCGTCCTTGGAATTCCCGTCTCGATTATCTCCCACCATTCCTTTGATCGGATTAGATTCTCCATGAGCATTGCCCAATGCTCGTAATCCCCATCAAACTTTGGAATAATCACTGTCTCTTTTTCACTCATCGTGTTTTTCTTCTCACTTGTACCAGGCTTGAACAAGCTCTGATACCACTTGTTGCTTTTTGAAACTGGATTTGTAAGAAACGGAGTTTGTAAAAGACAAATTGGCTGAAAACTTGTATATTCAAAGGATTCAGGTGGTCGTTTAAATAGACCTTACAACAGACGAATCTAAACTTACGCTTAAAGAACAGAAACTTTCAACTAAGAACTAGTTTACCTCCTACAATCTAGGAGACTTATTCAACCCAAGAAAACGTCAAAGTCTCTGAACAACTCAGAGTAATAAAACTGCAGGTGATGCAGGCCCATCAAGTTGGGCTTTTATTCTTCAATCATATCATACTAAACAGTACTAAACAGAGTTCATCGTCGACTTATAAATTAAAGATGTGCGTTTCAAAACAAAGAGAGATTATGAGTTTATTATATTCCATGTGTTAATGCGATTCGGCGCACGTGTCTAGACTGCAACCCCGACTGACTCCGATGAGATACGAAGCGGCGTCGCGTCTCTGTCGCTATCGAAATCGATTGAGCATTTAGTTGAGACCGGCAAGGAAGGTGCAGCGAACCTCATCGAGTAATCTCGGTAAGGAAACTCGTCGTCAAAATGTCCGGTTTGCTTTCCATCGTCGAAATTTAAAGAATAGCTCAACGGATCGTACCGGAATTTAACGTGCTCTAACCGGTTAGGGATTGCACCGCAGCAGTGGTTTCGGCGGATAAAAGTCTTCCATCTAGGGAGCGACGACCACTCCCTCATCTTCCGCCACCCGCGAATCCACCACCTTTCGTCAGGCTCGCGTTTATCGGCGGTTCTGATCCGATGCCACCACACAGATCCGCCGCGAGAGGACGGCTGAGATGAGGCGAGGCATGGCATGAGGAAACAACACCCTTTCTTCGCGAACAACGCCTCGTGCATATCGTCGGTGGCGTCCGTTTCAGAGAACGGAGACGATTGGAGCCTCATCCTCAGAGAGATCCCGAATCGATTTCGAAACAAAGGAAATTAGGGTTTTCCTGATCTCTCTCTCTCTGTTTCCTTAGATCTTCGTTCCTCTTCTCATCTCCAACTCTAAACCCTAATCAAAGGCGTGTCTTGAGCTGGAATAAAGACAGAGCAGGAAACGGTGTAACCGCCAACCGGATCTGGTAAACCCTTTCTAACCGCTTTGGTTTTATCACATAACCAGGAATTTGACTTGTTAATAAATTGCTAGTAAACAACTAACTAATATGGTGCTTAATGTTATAAACTATGATATTATAAGGTGAGGTATATATATATGTATGTGTGTATACATATATTTGTTGTGTATAGAATAGACGAGAGAGAGACGAGAGAATGATGTAGGGGGAGACGGGAGAGAAAGAAGATGTGACTTCTTATTATTGCTATTGTCTCTCGCTTACAAAGCATAACAAGGAGTATTTATACACGTAATATGTCGGTGAAATAAACTTACTGAGCAAGTTAATAATAAAGATGGATAAGTATGGATAATCATATCCATTTCTTAACACTCCCCCTTGATTATCCATCACTGCTAATGTATTACGTACTGCCTCGTTAAAAACCTTATCATGGAAAAACCCAATGGGATAAAAACCACGACAAGGGAAAAAGAGTACAGTGACGCAATCTCCCCCTGGAATGATGGATATATCATTTTCTTCATAAATCTCGTAGATGACGCATTCCGATACTTTGAATATGTTTTCTGAATGTTGTAGTAGGAAGCGCCTTTGTAAAGAGATCTATTGCATTGCATTTGAACGAATGCACTGGATATCGACTTTTTGATTCTTCTCGAGTTCTCGAATGTAAGAGAAAACTCTTGGAGGGATTGTAGAGACAGTAACACAATCTTCTCCGAGAAATATGAATCTTGTTTTCTTCATGGATTTTGAAGATGATTCGTCTCGATCATTTTCTTTGCTTCTCTTGATCTCGTCAATGTAATAATCTCTCTTCATTGGGATTATAGAATTTCCTTTCAGATGTCTAACATTTTGCGTGTTCTTTGCTGCCTCGTTAAAAACCTTATTATGGAAAAACCCAATGGGACAAAAACCATAGCAAGGGAAAAAGAGTGCAGCCACGCTCATCATCACATTTCTCCCCCTGGAAGCATCATCTTCAGGATATGCATTCCAAGAATATATCCCATCTTTTTTGGGAATATTTATAAGTAGAGCCTTATTGAACAAACTCGTATGATCTTCATATAGTTTCTCGGATCATTGGACTTCAGGTCCATAATATTCGAGTTTGTCATGCTCTTTTCACAAAATATACTATTCCGAAATTTACATAAGGTACTTCAGGACCTAATACTTTCTTGTTGTTTTCGCAAGGTCGAAATAGATCTTTTTCAGTATCAAGTGATCTATTAACCATTGCAATACTCAAAAGATTCACTTAATCCATTTTTCACCCTTTCGGTGTAATTTGATTGATGCATGAATATTCCACCTTGGAAATACTCTATATAGATCCCAAGACAAAATTTTGTCTTTCCAAGATCTTTTATTTCAAACTCCTCTTTCAAATGAGTTCTTGCATCATCAATCTTCTTTTGAGCATTGATCGCTATAACTCGACCGAACAAATTTTCTCAGATGCTTCATGCATCTATGATCCTTCTGGAATTTTCATGGATATATCACTATCAAGTGATCCATATGAATATGCAATCACAATATCCATAAGATATATATTTAGATTTTTAGATGTCATTAGGCACATCAAATATTTGAATGCGATTACATATATGACAAGGGAATATATCTTTTCATAATCAATTCCCTGTCTTTGAGAAAAACTTCATGCCACAAATCGGATTTTATATCTTGTGACCTCGTTTTTCCTCATTGTATTCGCACAAATCCCCATTTGGACTTGAATGACATTACATCTTCAGGTGTAATGACTATAGGTCCTTAGACATTTCAGAATATTTCTCATGGCCATTTGCCATTTCTTCTAGTCATATGCCTTTTCTGGCACTCTGACACGGACCTTTGGTCTGTGTAATCATTTTTATTGTTTGATTTCTACGGATACAGAGTATTCCATTAATTTTCCATTTTCGACGTAGTTAATGGAAATCTCATACTTTCTGTATCATGTTCGTCTTCTGAACGAATCTCTTTATGCAGTCTTTCGAGAATACTTTCATATATTTTCTCGACATTTTCCTTTTATTGATTCTTCTGGAACCCTTTCATTTTGTTCTCTAATTTTCTTTCTCTTCTGGAGAATTTTATTTTTAGAGTCCATTATCCTTCCCCTTTTAAACTGAACCTTGGGTTCATTTATTCTGCATCCATAAATTTGTGTTCTTCAGGAACATTAATTCTTGATGGAGCATTGTCAAATTTCATGAACTTCAAGTTCGTGATAATTTGTAGGGAGGATTAAGATATACCAAACATGGTGTTTACCATGTAATATCTTTTGGCACTCATTCAATATTTTCCCTAATATTGGGAATTTATAATATTTTGGCTTTCCATCTTCTCATACGAAAGCACATTGTATACCATAATACTTTTATACCATGAGGTATTACTCACATAGTCTGATACTTCAGGATCAAATAGCACTTCCTTTAGAAATGCTTAAATGTGAGTTTTTGTATATGTTAGATCCTGCTGGGATCTTTCGAGATAACATTTTCAATTGGCATACCTGCAAAACCAACTAGACCAAATTTGGGGTTATTAAAATAAAATAATCTCAAATCAATCGTACCTTGGGATAGTGAAAGATATGCTTTATTTCATTCCAATGTTTGCGCGTAGGAAGTGAGCTGTTCAATTGGGATGCCTGAAAAGATTTCTCCTTTTTAAAGGCTTCTTATCCCAAAATATTTCTATAAATATTATACGGCTTGTGACAACTCTTCAGGAGTTCAGATTATGATTAAATCAAAAGATCTTTTCCTTTGATCCATAATCTTTTCATAATTATGCATGAGTATATCGGTTAACCTTAATTATTATACTCCATGCAACATATATTCATCGAGTAGAGTTCCCGGGAACATAATTCAATTTTCATTAATCCTTCAGGGATTAAATCTTTCATGGATTTTTGTGATATCCATCAAACGCAATTCAAGTCGCTCATGTACTGCCAGACTTACTCAGTGCATCCACCACATTTGAATATTCATTCAATATCGGGTATGACCTTGTATAACAAGCCGATTTTCATATTGTAAGGTCATTTTCTCATTCCTTATTATAGGAAGAGACATACCCTTTTGATGCTTGGACTGCTGGTCCAAAAATTTCTCATATTTCATATGAGCTTAACATAGACTTGATTGCCTTTTTCACCTTTTTCGGCCAATATTTTTCTCTTTCTACCCTCATCTACAGAGGTAGATTTATGATCCTCATTTATATCGCGCGATATCTTGTTTATATTGTCGACAATTCTTTTTCTTTGGTTCCAACTTTTCCCGTAATGACATGGTTAATCGAGATCTCTTTATCATTATGAATGATTTCATTCAGGTACCTGAATTTATTATTAACCATATCAACGGTCTCTTCAAGAGATTAATCCTCTATTCATATATTTGCTCCTTTCCAATTGAGGATTTCTTTGGAACCAAAGTAGTCTATCACGTTTCTTACGTGTCATAGACTTACTATTGATTAATCGTCCTTCAGGGACATATATTTTTATTGGAGCATTTTCAGCTAGAAATGAGATTTTCCTTTATGTAATTATATGTCTGGCAGTTAATTTACATATGAATTATCCTTTGAACTTCAGGTTCATATTTATATGAGGATCCATGATAATTCATTTCGGAAAATCTCATCTATTAGCTGTTTATAAATGCTTCTGGCATTTGATTTGCAGCACATCTTGAATAGTGATCCTTTGAACTTTGAACTTCAAGTTCATACTCATTTGTTCAAGGATTCGAACTATTCAACGATTCTCCCTATAATAATGATATGCAAATCTTTTGATAAGCACATCTTCCACTGATGATTCAATATACTTTATGGGTCTCACTATTATACAGTGTGGTGGATGCATATATTGCATACCCATAAATTTCCAAGCAAAGAATAGTTAATCTTTGATTGAATCAATTAGATGAAATGAGAGAATATTTCATCTTGTAATCTTCTGGATTTACTTTATAAATGAACCATCAGATCCATTTTAAGTGTGAACACAATCTTCTGGATGTTCCACTTACTTTTGATATGAGATTTTTTAATTCTCCCCCTCGAGATGATGACATTTCATGTCCATCTATCTCGAATTAAATCCCACTTTAGGATCAATAACATATACAATTACCCATTTTGGGTTATGTATTATGCATCAAATCTTTTGATGTGGAGATTTTAGTACCCCTTTTCGAGATGATGGCTTTTCTTGCCTATTCATCTTGAACAGGTTTTCACATGATTGGTAAACTTCAGGTTTACTTATCTTATACAATTTTGCCATTTTTATGCATGTCTCCATCATGTGTTTTTCTAAAACGTTCGCTCTGCTGGAGCTGGAGAGATTTTGTTTTTCAAGAGTGTTTTACTCTTCTGAAACGTTTCGCTTTTCTGAAGCGTTTTGCTCATCGGGAGCGTTTCTCTCAACGGGAGCGTTTCGCTCAACGGGAGCGTTTCGCTCAACGGGAGCGTTTCGCTCAACGGGAGCGTTTCGCTCAACGGGAGCGTTTCGCTCAACGGGAGCGTTTCGCTCAACGGGGGCGTTTCGCTCTTCCAGAGCGTCTAGCTCTTCTGGAGCTCCCCATTATCTATAATAATTTTTAATTTTATGTAGTTCTTCTGGAACTCACATACATAATTTTATATCAACAAAATAAATTAAACAATTAAACATATATATTCAAAAGGCATAACCTTCCACATAATTTACGATAATAAACATAAATTAAAATAACAATAATTTAAAACGTCTTCTGGACGAAGCAGTTCTTCAGGAACGCTTTCATATATGTCTTCTGGACATTTTTATTTTAAGTATGTCCTCTGGACATATTTATTTTAAATATGTCTTCTGGACATTATTTTTGTTATGTGGTTCTTCTGGAACCTTTCATAAATGTCTTCGGGACATTTATTTTATGGAGGCAGTGATCTGAGGTGACATAGTCTGCCATATGATCATAAGCCAACCATGTATTTAAACAGGCAGAACCTGCCATATGATCTGAGGAGACATAGTCTACCATATGATCATGATCGTGAAGGCATAGCCTATCATAACGATCGGTTCGGGGAAGGCAGCGCCTTATCATCCCGAAACAATATATAAACGTAAATAAATTGAACATAAATTAAACCTAACCTTTTTTGGTATATGAACGGATCGTCGGATCGAGAGACGATCGTGCTGATAACGTGTTATAAACTATGATATTATAAGGTGAGGTATATATATATGTATGTGTGTATACATATATTTGTTGTGTATAGAATAGACGAGAGAGAGACGAGAGAATGATGTAGGGGGAGACGAGAGAGAAAGAAGATGTGACTTCTTATTATTGCTATTGTCTCTCGCTTACAAAGCATAACAAGGAGTATTTATACACGTAATATGTCGGTGAAATAAACTTACTGAGCAAGTTAATAATAAAGATGGATAAGTATGGATAATCATATCCATTTCTTAACACATATATAATTAACTATGTGTTTTGGTTAGTTCTATATAAACTCTATCTTATTAATATAGTTAATTTTTACTTTTAATTTTTATTTAAAATGGTGAAAACATAGATTTATGTTTAAAATATCGGTTCTATATTATGTGAAAAGAAATATGATAAAAGAAATATTTTCTAATAAAATTGTAAGTGGAAAAGAAAAAGAAAATGGAAACCAAAAAATGTAAAATAAAGAAAAAATGTAAAAAAGTAAAATGTGAGTAAAATATTTCGATTAAAGATGTCTATCTAAAAGGGATATGGAACCAACAATATGCCACTGACAAAATGGTCAAAATCAACATGTACTAAATTCGATGTGTCGAAAAAAACCTGAACTAAAATACGGTGTAAATTCCTATATTTCAGACAAAAAAAAAAAAATTTCCTACCCAAACTATCGATTCTAAACTAAATCATGCATTAACTATAAATATGTTAGTCAACCTTCATATAATGCTGATAAAACAATTTCATAATATTTAAACGTGGTTTAAAGCATAAGTTTTATATTTTCTCATTCACACTATTTACATAAAGAAATCATTTTTGTAATAAAAAACAAATGAACTGCACGCAGATCAAAATTACAAAGGAAAAAAATACTGATCTATCCCATTGCAGTCCATACACCCTGGATAATTTGAAGTACATGTTATTTTTTCTTTTTTTTGTCAACAAGTACATGTGGTTTTTTTCTTACCTTTTTTTAATTAGAAAATCTTATAAAGTTATATAAATTACATAAACCAACATGTTACCAGAGAACATGCAAAATAGGTAAATTTTTTGACGGTTTCTTCTCCTAACAGGGGATTCCAAAGGAGATTCTCTCTGTCTTCACCATTTTCTGGCCGGCGCCGGTTGGCTCTTTCTTGTTAATCATATTGTTCCAAATCTCTTTTGTTTAGATTTAGATGGTAAAAATGGCAAATCGCAATCTCCAAATACATGTTTTTTGCCTCCTCGCAACAGCGGTGGTGTTGCAGGGGTTGAATCCAATGATCCCAATTTTGTTTCCGGTCTCGATACTGGCATCATCCCTGATTTGGGTGGGTTTTCAAAATACCCAGATTTCTCCGGAAGATGCAAAATCGAGTGCAATAAGAGTTGTATTAGTTTGTCTCTGTCGCGACCAGATTCTGTCTCAAAGTCGCGTCTCTATTCTCTCCTCTTGGGAGTGCGCATTTCTGACATTATTTTGGCCACAACCAAAGAATAATTGTGTCGGCTTCATTCAGTCTTTGAACGGTGTTCGTCGTTCCACTGTTACAGATTTGAGTCTTCCTCATATTCTATTCATCTCCAGTATTTGGTTTGGAGATGTAATTTGGGTATTCGACCCATGTATCAATGGAATATGGAGAATTAATGAATGCACTCCGTCAACGGAAGAATCTTTTGGAATATGTGATTCTAGGTCGATTCTTATCGGTGTTTTTACTCTGCTATATATGGCATTTCTATGGAATCAACCACCATGGAAACCGCCATGGAGGGTACGAGGGTTTGGAGCAGAATACGTAATTTCTTTGTTGTATGACGACATTCGTACAGTCGTTGAAAATTGGCAATCTCAAGAATTATTTCTATCGAAATAATCAATAAATTGGGTTCTTTTTCGAACAATACTTTTAGTTCTTATTTGGGAAAGTGTCAATGTAATACAATATGAGAAATATTGGATAACAGACAAATATCGCATCAGATCAAATGCGAATATGAAGAAGGGAGGTGTGGACACTTTTTCAGCGAATAAAACTTCTAGAATAAAAGGTTCGTCAAATTTTAAATTTGTTGATTTATTGCTTGTAATTTTTATATTTGTATCATCCGTACGTTTTGCTGATTAATATAATATAAGTTGACAAAAAAAAAACCAACATGTTACCCAAATTTTTATCAGATAATACTTTGATAATATTTTTAAATACCCAGAATTACTCGTGATCAAAATTCTTTAGTGATCAAAATTATCTCAAATTTATAACTATGAATATATTTAATGTACTTATAAATTAGATCCTTCTAAAGTTAAATATTTTTGTTATGTTTATTCACAGTTAAGTACATAAAATCAATACAATAAAACCCATTGTGTCTCTCCAGGAGTTGACACCTCAGCTTTTTCATAAGTTTAGAAGGTGACACCTCGTTAAAACACTGAACCAATTAAAACATTTTAAATAATACAGCTCACATTAAATTTGTACTCATAAGCTTTAGTTAATCCAGTCCAATTATAACAAATTTATACACATAAGCTTTAATTTCGTTAACTTAAACAAATCAAGTCTAATAACTTTTTGGGTTACCATGCATCATCCAACGAGGGATTATCTGATTTTACTTTTGAAAGTTGAGTGAAGATAAAATTGCTCTTCTTTTCTATTGAGATCCTTTCTTCTTTGAGCAGATCTCTCGCAAATGTACCCATCACATAACAACATTGTTGTTCTTTGTGGGACGGTTTTAAAGAAGGGGTAGGGTAATAATTCCTCATCCAGTTTTGATGTCATGAGGATGAATATTTACATCCAAGAAATTCAGATTATCTGATTTTACTTTGTTAGGAGGGGTTCGGAAGAATTGGCTGAAGTCAAAGCAAAGCTGGTTTGTTTTTTCTTCTTGCACGACTCGTTTTCATGTTTCGTACTCTCTTGTGTTTTGTCATGGGATTCTGAATTGAAAGCTAATGGCAAACTACAAAAGATAGCACAATAAGGTATGAAACTAAAACAACATGATCACGGATTGCGTGTGGGAATTGCATGTGCTATGTTTTCACAAAAAAAAAATTGTTGTATATTATTATTGTAGATTGAATATGAAAACAAAAGCAGAAAAGGCAGTTCCTTATTTTGCTTATTATTTTCTCCCAATTTTCTCAAGGTAAATAAAATATTCTTTCAGAATTTGCTCACAAAAAATATACTTTAGTTTCTTATTATTTCTTCTCTCTTCTTGCAGGCATTTTTCGATAAATTTCTTTGGTGAATTTGGTGACAAGAGTCAGGTAGCTCTCACTTACTTGATTGATTCAATATAAATGCTTCACATGCTCACCACCATAACTCTTTTGTATAGCTTGCGACAATTGGTTTAGCCGCGGATGAAAACCCCCTCGGGATGGTCCTTGGCGGAGTTGTGTAAGTTTCAATGTAAAACCGCTACAATCGTCGAAATTATATGTTTAATTCAGTGTTGCTGACGAATCTGTTGCCTACACAGGGCACAACTATTGTGCACCACTGCTGCTGTGATTGGAGGAAAGAGCTTAGCGTCTCAGATATTCGAACGAATAGTAAATATCTCTCATTACCCCTTTCTACATTTGAGATAAGGACTAATCAAAATTTACATCTGGATCGGGTCGTCTAATGTTGTTGCAGGTTGCTCTTTCTGGTGGAATACTTTTCATTATTTTTGGCATCCAATGGTTTCTTACTTCTGTTGAAGCCTGATGCTTTTACAACAAACCTTCTTTATGGTATACTCAGATCCCCTTCCTTTCATCAGAAGCAGCAGCAGTTTACATCAACAAACTAATTTTATTTCAGGAAAATTGAGTCTGATGTTTACGCAGAAGAAACAGTACTCTGTCAAAAAGAAAACAGTGACTTGGCCAGAGCAAAGAGAAGCTTCTATGTGAAAAACTGTAAGAACATTCCAAATCTTTCAACTTTTAGTTGGCCTGGATTCTGAGGGAAACATAATTTCACTTAAAGGCAAACCTCTCTTAAACGGAGTTCTATGGTTGTGCCATGAAAATCATTAATTAATTAATGTTTGAAGAATCTAAAATCTAAAATCTAAAGACACTGCTCAACTTTCTTGTCCCATCATTAAATAGATCCAAGATAAATTCCATGCACCTTCTGTTTTTCCGGTGTTTGAATCTATTTTTGAAAGTGAAAAGAACAAGTTCTTAGACATTTTATCGTCTAAGCTATTGATTTGTGTTTCTTCTGCAGAGAAATTGCGATGGTGGGTCTGGAAAATTAAGTATGTACTCTAAAAGTTTATTTCTGTTAATAACATCTTATATAAATCATAAAGATATGTTTTCTATTCTCTCTTCATACGTTTTAAATTGAAGATTGCTACTGGCATTGCATATGTCAAATCAACCAGTTGTTTAACTAAAGGAGGCATTCTAGCCATCCAGAAAAGTAAGTTTTAAGGGGAAAGGAGCAATTGTCCAAGTTAGGTACACAAAAAGGTTTGTTGTGTTGAATGAGAGTGAATTAAGTTACAAAGGATCACGTAGGAAACCTAATAAGTTCCTTTGTCCGGATGTTTATAACAAAAATAAGGAAGAAGATTCATGGGTGTAACTTCTTCAAAAATATAAGTAACTAGCCAAATTAGTTCAGAAGAGATTGCTTGTCAATGTCTTTTAAACCGATCATGTGTGCTTTTTCTGTTTTGATACTTATGATTGCTTAATTGTATTAACAGCTGGTGAGCCCATATGTATGTCTATTAAGCATTTGCAAGGAAAAATGTCAAGTGAAAAGAACTTCAAAGAAAGTTCAATATTATACATACAGCAATGACTAATCTTATTATACCTAATATTATCACAAATAAAAACCAAGTATCTGTGTATCTTACATGTTTAATTTATCCTTCTTAGACCCATCCATCCTTCATGCCCAAAATATTCATCTATCTGTTTATTTCACAAAAACAAACTGGTATGATAACAATTTTTTTTTAATCAGTTTTTCACCACTAAAGTAATTCACATTATAATTATGATACATGATATTAAAAACCTAGAAATTACATTTATAGAAACATGGCACTAAATAATAATTAAAAACTTCTAACAAAAGCTGGCAAAATATATCATTTAATCAATAAAAACAAATACAAAATTCGGTTAAAAATAGAGCCCGCGGCATAGCGCGGGTATTTACCTAGTATTGACTAATATTGGTCCGTAAAAATTTGATCTAAATGTGTTCCGAACCATTTTACATCATGGAGATTATTATTCAATTATTTATTATGTACAGCTAAACTATTCAAACAGCGGAAATATTGCAAATATGTGATGGGTAAACTAAAATATTATACATTAATTTTGTTTTTTTTAGTTTTCTCTATATATTGTATTTGAAATTATTTTCGCTATAATAATTAAAATTTTAAACATTATAATTATAAGTATATTTATTGCTTTTGTATTATTATTTTTTGCATTTTTTACTTAAAAAAATTTTGAATTGCACCGCTTTTACGTTTTTAACCTTTTAAACAAATATTCTAATATGTTAAGTTCATTTGATCAACATTTGTTCTGCACGATCTGCTTGATCTTTTGATATGAATCACCTTATTTACGTTCATCAATTGAAGCCATATTATCGTTATAAAATCAAACATCTAACACTACAAGAAAACACCCATTTTGCAACGAACTATATCGTTGTAAAATCGTTGCAAAAGAGGGTTTGAATCGAAGTTGCGACGAATCAGAGATCGTCGTTAAATGATCGTCGCAAACCACAAATCGTCGTATATTCGTCGGCAAATAACGAGGGATAAAAATTCGTCGCTAAATCGTCGGTAAATGTTCGATGTAAAATCGTCGTAAATATTACATTGAAATTACGACGAATTGTAAATCGTCGTAAAAACGATAGAAATGCGAAGGCAAATATTTCATTGTTAATTCGATGGCAAACAATTGTCGTCGTTAATTCGTTGCTAATTAATCGTCATAAAATCGTTGCTAAATAATCGTCGCAAAATCGTCGCTAATCATTCGTTGCTAAATCGTTGTAAATTTACAACGATTTTATGACGATTAATTTAGCAACGAATTAACGACGACAATTGTTTGCCATCGAATTAACGACGATGATTTTTATTATTATTTTTGAAATTTTATTAATTTCGAAATTTAAAAATGAAAATTTTAAAAATAATATATAATAATATTTTATTAGAAAAAAAAATATTATAATCTGTTACAAAAAAAAAAA
>PKML01009406.1:550413-561191 GCA_002933935.1 Eutrema yunnanense | reverse complement strand
GGAAGGTTGTAAGGCGTTAGGATTACTGGCCATAAAGAATATTGCCTACCAGACATACCAAATGGACTAAATCCATCTGTGCAAAGACCAAGATACACATTACGTTTCTCTCTTGCAAAGTCTGGATGTACCGTCTTAAAGTGTTTCCACGCTTTTGCATCTGAAGGATGAGTAACCTCCTCATCTGTTTGCAAATGATCTGCATGCCATCTCATCGATGCAGCTGTCCTCTCAGACTGATACATTCTTTTTAATCTATCAGTTATAGGAAGGTACCACATCCGCTGGAACGGTACCTTACTCCGACCAGTACCTTGCGGCTTATATCTTGGCTTATGGCAAAATCGACATTCCTCCAACTTATCATCATCTTTCCAAAAAAAGCATGCAATTGTCAACACAGACATCTATCATCTCAGAAGGCAACCCAAGACTATAAACCAGCTTCTGTATCTCATAGTAAGTTTCAGCAGCTAAATTGTCCTCTGGCAAATACTCTTTAATCAGATCAGCCCAATCATCCATGCAAACCTCATCTAAGTTATGATCAGTTTTAATAGTCATCATCCTAGCCGCCAACGACAATTTAGAATGTCCTTCTCTACATCCATCGTAGAGTGGCTGATTTGCCGCATCTAGCATATCATAAATTTTTTTTGCATCTAGATTGGGTTCCTCATCATGATGATCATGTGCAAATGCACTTACGGTTTCATGAAATGCATCCGTAACCATGTCATGAATCCTATCATTATCTTCACCATGCTGCTCCGCATGATCATCAAATTGATTAAAATTAGTTGACTCATCAAAATTCGATGCTTGATAATTGCTACTACTACTAGCTGCATTTCCCCCATGACCATCTCCATGATAATACCATATATAGTGATGCGGCATAAACCCTCTATTTAATATATGCGACCACACCTTCGAGATAAATTTCTTATTCAAGCATCTGGCACAAGGACAGTACATCTTACCACTGATAATCGTATTATGTATACTTCCTGCCTGATGCATGAATCCCTCCACCCCATCACTGAACTCCTTTGTTAGCGATCCTTCCGAATCTAGACGATTATACATCCATCTTCTAATTTCGTATATTGACATTTTTTTGTTGGTCAGAAAGAAGTAAATGTTTTTGAATATGAAATTTTTATTATGAAGTTGGCCACTATATATAGATTTTTATTTTCATTACCATCGAATTACCTACGATTTTACATCGATTTCACATCGATTTTACAACGAATCAAAAATGTTTACATCGACTTTACATCGACATTAAACATGTTTACCTAACCGAACACCGTGAAATTAAAACGTGCTCACCTAACTGATTAATCGTTGGGAAATCGATGTAAAGTTCAACTAATAATAATCATTGCTAATTCGTGGGTAATTTTACCACGATATTACAACGTTTTATATAAACTTCGGTAAATCGTCGCTAAGTTACAAAGATTTTTCGACGATTTTGATAATCGTCTTAACATCGTCGGTAATCGTTGTAAAATCGTCGCTAATTAGCGACGATTTTACAACGAAAACTTTCGTCCCAATTTTGCGACGATTTGACGACGTCTTTAAGATTCGTCGTAAAGTCGTCGTAAAAACGATTGCAATTTGCAACGAAATAAAATCGTTGCAAAATTTCGTTGCAAAATGCATGTTTTCTTGTAGTGTAAATCCAACATACAAAATTTAAAAAAATCATATCACTATATTGATTAGATTCTTGTGTTTATCTTCATTACTTAATTTGGATTCGTCGTATACGCAAGTTAGGCATGGACATAAAATCCGAAATATCCGAATTGGAACCAATCCGAAATTATCAGTTCGGTTCGATTTTGGTTATGGTCAAAATACCCATTGGATCCTATTCATTGATACATATGAGTATCGGATAATATCCGGAACCGAACCGAAAATATTTTGGATATCCGAATTACCCGAATTACCCGAATTATATATAATTATATGCTCAAAAATATTAAATATGTTTTAGGTTTTTGGATATATTTTCGGTATTATGGGTATATTTTTTTAGCTTTTTCAGGTTTTCGGGTATATTTTTGGGTTTTTGGATATAATTTCGGGTTTACGGGTATATTTTTGGTATTTTGGGTATATTTTTCTTAGTTTTTTCTGGTTTTTCGGGTATATTTTCGGGTTTTCGGATATATTTTCAGATTTTCGGATATATTTTAAGTATTTCGAGTAATAAATATCTGAAACCGATTAAGATAAAAAAAAATTCGGGTATTTTTGGTTCTTAAATCTCGGAACCGAACCGATCCAGAACCGACTAATACTGAACTGGAATCGAATCAAAAACATTTCGATACCTATAAGGATCATAAACCTCACTACCCGAAATACCCGGAACCGAACCGAATACCTGAATGCCAAGTCTAACGCAGGTAAGGCAATTATATCTCTATCTAATGGGCTATGCTTCTTTTGCGGAAAGGCCCAATAACTATGGTCAATGTCAAACAGTGAAACAACTTGTCTTTGTTACGACGTCGCTTTCGTCATGCTTGTGACTGTGCTTCTTTCTCAACTTTAACAACAAAGATGCTTAATGATGTTTTACTTGCAAAACAAGCTTGGAGATTAATAAACAATTCGACATGCCCTATTCTCAAGATTGTACAAGGCTAGATATTTCAAAGATATATATCTATTCGAGGCTAAAGCCCGTCCATATCATTCCTACGAATGGTCATCTTTACTTCACGGTATTGATCTCCTAAAAAAGGGTTCCCGTCACATCATTGGTGACGGTAGAAACACTAGAATCTTTCAAGATAATTGGCTCCCAACGCACCCACCTAGGCCAGCGAGGACAAATGATAATAACAATAAGCAAATGGTGTCCGATCTTATTAAAAATGAATGGACCTACAGATCTTGGGACATCGAAGCTATATCTTCTCTATTATCTCCGGAAGACGCTGAATTTGCTAAGTCGTTGTATCTAGCACAACAGCCAGGAAATGATAAATTGCGATGGAATTATAATAAAACTGGAATTTATTCGGTTGCTTCCGGGTATTGGTTCCTACGTCATAATAACGATTTTGAGGCGATCGCCCCACAAAAACCGTTTGGAAATTCGAAATTAAAGGCACGGGTCTGGAAAATAAATATCATGCCTAAAAGTAAACATTATTTATGGCGAATATTAACAAAGGCCCTAGGCACGGCTACTAGATTATCAACAAGAGGTGTTCGAATGGATACTACCTGTCAACGTTGTTGTGCGGAGCCGGAAACAATAAACCACATGCTCTTTACATGCCCGGTGTCAGTAACAACTTGGAGACTTTCCAAATTACCTTTTCCTTTCCTATTCTCCCCATCACAGGATGTCGAAGTAAATATTAAAAACATTATTGACCTTCAAGACACACAAGGACTGTCCGATGATCAGAAACTTCTTCCTTTGTGGTTAATGTGGCGCATATGGAAAGCTCAAAACAATTTAATTTTCAATAAGAAAAGAGTAAATCCACAACGTGAGGTGGAATTGGCGATCGCGGATGTTAAGGAGTGGATTTCAGCTACTACTAATGAGAGAGAGGGGACTCTACAACAAGGTCTTACTTCCCGGGATCCTTCGGAATCAACATGGATTCGGCCTAGTGTGGGAACACTTAAATGCAACTATGATGCTGCTTATGATCCGAATTCTAGAAGGGTAGTTGGTGGATGGATTCTCCGGGACCACATGGGATTTCCACGGTGCTGGGATGCTACGTACTTAGGCTCTGCAACATCGAGTTTAGAAGCTGAAGGAAAAGCACTACTATCAGCTATGCAAAATGTTTGGAGCAGAGGTTTTAAAAAAATTCAGTTCGAAGGAGATTGCCAAATGCTTGTTGAAATATTATAAAGAACAAAAGAGGATATCTCAATGACAAATTTGATTGAAGATATTAAAATGTGGAATAACAAATTTCCAAATATAAATTTCAATCATGTAATAAGATCTTCCAACGAAGCAGCACATAAATTAGCACGTGTAGGGCCTTTTAATAACATTTTCTATTCAGGATGTGTTTATCCACCGTGGGTTAACAAAAACATTGTATTCTGACTTTATTATGTCAAATTAATAAATTATGATTTTGTCGGAAAAAAAAAAAAAAAAGAACGGCCCTAATAAATACAAATTAAATAACAATAATAAAATACCTCCAAAACAGATAATCCGACGTCGTTTTACATTTTCCCCGGTTTCGAAATTCAAAAATCTAGGTGAATAACTTGAGATCGAGGCAAACTAACTAACCACGGTTAAATATAAATCGGTTGAATATTTAACCATAGTTAGTTAATAGTTATTAACTTGGGGTAGAGACTAGAGACACAGAGTGCTTCTTCTTCCTTCTTCTTCTTCGTCGTCTCTCACACAACTTCTATAAATAAACGAGACTTGCCCAGATTCACTCAAAGGAGAGCATCGCGTCTTAATAAACGCTGCTTCAATTTTCGAAGCTTTTACTCGTCGTTCCTCAGATTTTCTCGCCGCGAAACCAAAAAAATGAGAGAGTGTATCTCGATCCACATTGGTCAAGCTGGAATCCAAGTCGGAAATTCTTGTTGGGAGCTTTACTGCCTCGAGCATGGCATTCAGGTATAAACGTAATTCGCGTCGCATTTCTACTTCATTCTTTGCAGATCCATAGGTTTTTTTTGTGTTCGTATTCCGGATTCTAGATAATATGCTCCAGATCTGATTTCTTTCGGTTTCCATAGTCAGATCTCTGTAATTTCGTAGCTTAGTCTTGCTGTGTTGGTGTGATTTTGGCTTCTCAGATCGGAGACAAGTAGTGATGATGCCAGATCTAGAGAAAACATTGAACATTTTGATTCTAGATTCACTAATCTTTCTTGATGCAGCCTGATGGTCAAATGCCGAGTGACAAAACTGTAGGAGGAGGTGATGATGCATTCAACACTTTCTTCAGTGAGACTGGTGCTGGGAAACACGTTCCTCGAGCTGTGTTTGTCGATTTGGAACCGACCGTGATCGATGAAGTCAGGACAGGCACTTATCGCCAGCTCTTCCATCCAGAGCAACTCATCAGTGGCAAAGAAGATGCTGCCAACAACTTTGCCCGTGGCCATTACACCATTGGGAAAGAGATTGTTGATCTTTGCTTGGACCGAATCCGGAAGCTAGCTGATAACTGCACTGGTCTACAAGGCTTCCTTGTGTTCAATGCTGTTGGTGGTGGTACTGGTTCAGGTCTTGGATCTCTCTTGCTAGAGCGTCTATCTGTAGACTATGGCAAAAAATCGAAGCTTGGGTTCACAGTGTACCCATCACCTCAGGTTTCGACTTCTGTTGTTGAGCCTTACAACAGCGTCCTCTCGACTCATTCTCTTCTCGAACACACTGATGTATCTGTGTTGCTCGACAATGAAGCCATCTATGATATCTGTAGACGTTCCCTCGACATTGAGCGTCCTACTTACACCAACCTGAACCGTTTAGTCTCTCAGGTGATCTCATCTCTCACTACTTCCCTGAGATTTGACGGCGCCTTGAACGTGGATGTCACTGAGTTCCAAACCAACCTAGTCCCATACCCAAGAATCCACTTCATGCTCTCGTCCTACGCTCCTGTCATCTCAGCAGAGAAAGCGTACCATGAGCAGCTTTCAGTTGCAGAGATCACAAACACCGCGTTCGAGCCTTCCTCTATGATGGCCAAGTGTGACCCGCGCCACGGAAAATACATGGCGTGTTGTTTAATGTACAGAGGAGATGTGGTTCCAAAGGATGTCAACGCTGCGGTTGCAACCATCAAGACAAAACGAACCATCCAGTTTGTGGATTGGTGTCCAACCGGGTTTAAGTGCGGAATCAATTACCAGCCTCCTACTGTTGTCCCGGGTGGTGATCTTGCTAAAGTCCAGAGAGCTGTGTGTATGATCTCAAACTCGACGAGTGTCGCTGAGGTTTTCTCGAGGATTGACCATAAGTTTGATCTGATGTACGCGAAGAGAGCCTTTGTTCATTGGTATGTGGGTGAAGGCATGGAGGAAGGTGAGTTCTCTGAGGCTCGTGAGGATCTTGCAGCACTTGAGAAGGATTATGAGGAGGTTGGTGCAGAAGGTGATGAAGGTGAGGAAGGTGAGGAAGAAGAAGGAGAAGGAGAAGAGTATTAAAAATGATTCCTTTCTTTGCTCTCTCTCTTTATCGAACTGTTTCAATATCTGAAGCTTTCTCTTGTGTGTTTTGTGGTTTCCATTGTTCTCTCTGCTTTTGACTTCCTTTGTTGGTATGAATTATGAAATGTGGCTTTCTCTTGTGTTAAAAATGCCCAACAACATGTGGATGATACATTGGCATGTGAAATAGGAGAAAATGATAGTAAAAAAAGAAAAACGTCAAGATGCCTCGATGTGTTGGGAAGCCAATGCAGAAAAAGTGGTTGGTCCGACGAACAGATCAGGCAGTGCAAAACACACAAAAAGTGATAGCAATGGTTCAAAACATGCATATCACACAGAATAAGTGCGGTTAATGGGATCTAATTTGATGTAATAAGGGCTTAACAAAAATTGTTATTTACATATGAATAAAAAGAATGAAATGAAACTAGAAACTTGGAAAACAAAAATTTCAAAATGGGAAGAAAGTTACAAAGTAGTTTCGTCTAGGTGAATCCTCGAGCCTGGAATCAAAGGTGGAGTAGATTCTGCAGCGAGAAGTTGGTTTGTAGACATGATTATGAAATGAGAAGTTGGTTTGTAGACATGATTATGAACGCTAGCTTGTCGTTACGCTCTTTCTAAATAAACTATAGCGATGTTTGGAAGGCTAACTTATGAACGCTAGCTTGTCGAACCTGTGCGTGACCGGTGAAGAGCTTCCTCCCAATCTGGATTTGCATTTACTCCTAACCAGTCGCCACATATATCTAACCAAACTATTTCGTTTTTCTAGTGAATATCGATGGCGACAGATGGATATTCACAAAAAAAAAAAATGGATTTGTTACTTCATTTCACCTTAAAAATGAAGTGTATGAAACCCATCCTTTTTGTAAGACCCAAACCCGAATTGTTGACCCGAAGACAAACTCAGACACTACAATTCTCTTTCGAGTTTATAAAAAGAAAAATGATACTCAGTTACACCAACTATTGAATTTTATATCGTCACACATTCCAACTAATAAATTGTATACGTAACTACACCAAGTAAAATATAATACATGGTGACATGCATCATCTATCTAATTATGCATGATGACATGTAAATCTGTTAAATATGGATTAAATGTTTTAAAAATCGTATTTTATGGGATCAAAACACAATTTATACAAACTAATCTAACCCAATTATCCGAATTATAGATTTCGGCCAGATCTTTAATTAAACCAAATTGTCATTATCCTCAAAGTCAACATTCGTTCGATGGTTAACCTAATCAATTTAATTCAGATTTAACGGATATGAGTTTGATGGTTAACCTAATCAATTTAATTCAGATTTAATCAATTTAGTGTATGAGTTTTATTTTATTTACTAAACTCTCGCCATTAGGATTTCCAGGCTTGTGTTTTGGTTATAAAATTTTATCTATCGCTATTAAGATTTTTGAATTTTGAAGTTTATGTTTTGGTTGTAAACTACTATCAGCATTAGGATTTTCAGACTTGTGTTATTAAACAAGATTACTGTTTTTTGGTCATGTGTTATAATTAACGAGATTGTCTATATCTCGGTATAGAATTCATTGAAACCATCAAATATGGTTTGGATTAATTACATATCGGTCAATTTGGTTTAATTACATATTGGATCGGGTTCTAATTCGGATAATTGGGTCATATTAGTTTGTATAAATTGTAGTTTGATCCTATATAATACGATTTTTAAGATATTTAATTCAGATTTAACGGATATGTATGTCATCATGCATAATTAGATAGATGGTGTATATCACTATGTATTTTATCTTAGTTGGTGTAATTATATATACAATTTATTAATTGGGATGTGTGGATATGCAAAGTTCAATAGTTGGTGTACATGAGTATCATTTTTCCTTTATAAAATGATTTGTCATTTGTCCGGTTACTAATTTGGACGAGAAAATTCTGAAGACATCACATCGGTATTTCAAGATACGGACTTTAACAAAAAAAAAGAAAAAAAAAAAGATACAAATAGTATTCAAACAATTATTTCCCTACAAAAGATTTCATCAAATATACATGTTTTTACGTTCTATCTAATAAATCAAGGACTTTAAGCATATCCCCTCTTCTGCTACAAAAGCGATATCACATATATAAACATAAGACAAAACCAGCCCATGAGACTCAAAGCTGACGCATTTTGTCTTCAACGACAAATATTTTGGATACCAAAAGCTAAACAGATCGAATCTCTCAAAATAAAATAAACAAATAAAATCTAAAAAGGACGATTAACTGTTAATCAGCTGTCTTGAAATCCTACCTAATCAGTATTTTCAAACTCAAAAGTTTTTTTTTTTGTTCCAATAAATTTCCATTGATTAACTTTGCAAGATTACAACTATGAGAATACGGTCGATCTCTATAAAAGCGATATGACACCTTCGATCTAAGGTTTGAAGGCTGGCCTTTACAAATCTTGTTTGTTTGATGCGTTTTTCGGATCGAGCAGGTTTTTTCTTCTATGTTAGTAGTCTGTCCTAGGTCTGGGCAAAATATCCGGAACTGAAAAACCAAACTGGAATCGAACCAAATTAGAAGATACCGAACTTAACCAAATAGTTATAAATACCTGAATGGTTCCCAAACCAAACCGGAACCGAACTGAAACCCGAATGGGTATCCGAAATATACGAAATACAACTATATATCTAAAAATATTATGTATTTTTAGTTTCAAAATAACCAAAATACTAAAAATTACAATTTATAAACTCAATATATTAGTTATGTTTAGACCAAAATAACCAAAATATTCGAAATCTTGAGTTATATTTGTCAAAAATAAATAATTTTGCAAAATTTAACCAATTTTTTTTTGTTTTTTTTTTTGAGAATTGTGATAAATTTCGGGTACCTGAAACCCGACCCGAATTCGGGCGAAACCGAACCGAACCCAATCCGAAAAAGAAAATACTCGAATGGTCCCAGACTTCTAAAATCTGGGTACCTGAAACCCGAAAGAACCGAACCGAATCCGAACGGATACCCGAATGCCCAAGTCTAGTCTATCATGTCAAAGCTTGTTTTCGATGATTAATTTCATTCATCGGTTTGCGTCTCTAGTCGTAGTTTGTTGTAAATTTTAGTTTCAGTCTTTTTCAGTCTTGTTATTTTTGTAATGTCTGTCAAAAATTGAAAACGATAATAAATCTTAACATGTTTACAAAAAAAAACTATGAGAATAAGCATCTAAAAAAGGGCTTCAACAAAACCCGTGTAACCAAAAAGGGATACTACAATTTAGGGCTGGGCAAATTATCCGGATCCGAAAATCTGAACCGGTACCGAACCGAAAATACCCGAACCGAATCCGATCTGAATTTTTAAAATACCCGGTCGGATCCTAAATTTTAATACCCGAAGAATCGAACCCGAATCGGTACCGAACCGAGAACCGAATGGGTACCCGAAATATCCGAAGTGTAATTATATACCCAAATATATTAATTATATTTAGACTTTATATAACCTAAATACACAAAATTACAACTATAAACCCGAATATATATATATTTTTTTGGTATTTCGGGTATCTTAGGTATATTTTCGATATTATGGGTATATCGAATACAACTATTTTGTTTTTTCTGAAATTTTTGGGTATTTTGGATATTTTTGGTTTGAAAGTATTATTGAAATGAATATTCATGTTTTTGTGTTTTTTCTCGGATTTCGGGTTATTCGGGTATTTTGGATACTTTCGGATCCGGATCCGAACATACCCGAAAAATTTCAGATCTTAAAAAAAATACCCGATCCGATCCGAACCCGAACCGAACCCGATCCAAATTTTTAAAATACCCGATCGGTACCTAAATCCCGAAACCCGAAATACCCGACCCGAACCCGATTCGAACCCGATCCGAAGATCCGAACGCCCACTAACGTAAGATTTTTGGCAGTTAGATCAGCACATTACCAACGTAAGATTTTTAATACTCCATTATGAGATTTTAATTGAAAAAAGGGAATAAATTACCAAACAAAATGAATCCAAGATGCGTAATTGTCGACTCATTTCACTTTAATCTATACAGTATTATGTATCTTTAGCTTTAAAGATCATGGGTTATTTAAAGTTTTACTCGGCAGTTAGATAGCAAAATTAATGTATTGATTTGGTGCAAGATTTTCAAATTTTAAAGTCTTTTGAGTTTCCCTTCTGAAGTGATCATTTTCCATAATCATTATAATTTTTTTTTTACTTCCAAATATTCTTTTATTTTATTTTTATCAAATTTTCTACCAAATATTCAACTTATAGATATCTATACTATTAAAACATGAACACTTTTTGTAACCAAACATGTTTCATTAAATATATTTCTATAATGTATCTATACTACTAAGTACTAAATATGTTGATAAACACCAATTATTTTGTAGACAATACAAAAAAATCAGAAAAAATAATAATGATAATATCTAATAAGCATATCGGCGTAAATCTAAAAACGACATTATCTCCACCATGGAACGAAATATATGTTACAAAAAATCACCGCCCTCATAAATAGTTTTATGTTATAAAAATTTAT
>PKML01009406.1:533207-550349 GCA_002933935.1 Eutrema yunnanense | reverse complement strand
TTTCCCCCCCCCCCCCCCAAAAAAAAATTGGTTGTTGAAAAAATAACAAATTGTTATAAATAATTAAAAGGAAGTTGGGAACAACAAAGTCGTTGTAGTATAGTGGTAAGTATTCCCGCCTGTCACGCGGGTGACCCGGGTTCGATCCCCGGCAACGGCGTTTATTTTTCTTTTTATTTTCAATGTTTTTCTTCAGTTTCTAATTTTTCAGATTTTTCAGGGTTTAGTCAAGGCGTCATGATGAGATGCCACTTTTTTTCCCGCAATTGAGATGCCATTTTCTGAGAAAAAAATGATCTCTTGTCCCACCAATTGATCTACATGCCATCTATAATGTGATATGTCCATTTTAATCTTAATAAAACTTATTCAAATAAATTAGTGTTTAAATAATTTCCATAACTATTAAATTAAAATGAAAATAATCAATTAGGCGGACGCTCGCCTCCGCCGCCTCGGCTTCTGCAATCAGTTTCTTGTTCTTAGCTCCTCTACCATTGCTGAAGTTTCAAAACTGAGTGAGCTCTTCTTATTTCTCATTATTTAGGGATTTCACAATTTAGGGATTGAATTTGCAAAAATTGCTTGTTTCGGTATGCAAATTGGGTTGGTAACCAAGTTTTATGGGACGATTAGGTCTTTGCATTGGTAATTTATCGATTGTAGTTGTTGAATCGTAGTGATTCTTAGGTAGATTAGAATTAGAACTCGAATTCACCAAATCTGCAGATATATGATAACTGATACAAATGATATAACTGAGAGTTATAGAACAACTGATACAAATAGTATAATTAAGAGTTAGTGGACAACTGGGTTTTACTGCGATAACTTGTGTAATTGCTAATTGAGTATTTTTTATTCTATTTTCCGGAGACAATGAGCATTAGCCACACAAACATTTGAATTGATTTCAAGAAATTTCATTTTCTTTTTTAATGGATTTCAACGACTTTGTTGTTCCCAGCTTCCTTTTTTGGGAGAGAATATCGGGCGCGTGAGATCCACGCATACGACTTTAACAGTCTATAACTCATCAATATTAGATGATTATTTAGTTTTAAAAAAGTTAAAAGATTTCTGATAATCTCTATAATATTATTTAAGAAGATATTTTTGAAAATGAACTTTGTTTTGTAAGTTATTACATGAAATGTCATTACAAATAACAAATAATAATTGAAATAGGAAATGATATAATAGTCTTTTTAAATTATTGATTAGAATATAGAAAGTATTTATTTGTATTAAAGAAGTTATTTATTATTTAATTTCTTATTTATTTTTAATAATATATATTTTAAAATAATAATCAATCCATATATATTCAACAAAAAAAATCTATTCAAAATCTTGCTATATTTATCACTATAATTTATTTGAATATATATCAAAACAAAAGTTAAAAAATATTTAACTAATTTTATAAAAAATTAGACACAAGAAAACTATTTTTTTTAAAGAGTTCGTAGACTAACCACAAAAACCAGAGTCATTTAACGGTGCATATTAGAGTTATGTTTTCAAGATTATAGGTTTTTGCGGGTTAGCCCAAATAATATTTTAGTTCACTGCAAAACGGGTTAAATAAATAAATTATTACAAATTAACAGATTTATCTATAATCATTAGTGATCCATATTGTATAATCCATATTGTATAACAGATAAAAGCAATTTTTTAAAAATTTCAAAACAATTTATTTTAAAAAAATTACGCCGCGTTAAGTCATAGTTTAATATAAATCATTAGCTAATATTTGCTGTAAGATTCAGACGTAGATATTATACCTTTGGTAAATATAACACGATTCATTTTCCCTCTTATGCACTTTCATGTATATAGAAAAATCACAATGGTTCCAATTTACGTAACATTCTATAATCATTCATACAATTATATTTAATTTGTTTAAGAAATTAGATTTGATTCTCTCCCTTATAAATAATATCTCTTGACTAGTTTCAGCTTAAACCTATTATACAAAGATGAATTTTCGCCTTCCCGGAATAATTAGCCCACTTGCTCACATTACCACAGATCCTATTCGATCCTCCGTTAAGCCTCCGTCACCGGTTTACTGCGAAACCACAATTAACCATTTGAAATCTCTAACCGGTCTCGATGTTTCACCTGGACTCACCAGTCAAGAGATCTCAGCCGTTGAATCTTCCCTTGGTTTCTCCTTCCCTCTTGATCTCCGTTCGATTCTTCAAACGGGTCTTCCGGTGGGTACCCATTTCCCCAATTGGCGATCCGGGTCGACCCGGAATAATCTCCTTCTCTTATTCAATCTCCCTCTTCTTCATATATCGAAGATCGTCGTCATAAACGGATTCTGGGTCGATTCCTGGGGAACCCGACCCGGATCCGACGCGGAGGCTTTATCGCTCGTTAAGAAATTGATGGAAATAGCTCCGGTTCTCGTTCCCGTCTACGGCGATTTCTACGTCCCTTCGACGACGCCGAATTTGGCGGGAAATCCTGTGTTTAAAATCGACGGCGACGGAGTTAGGGTTTTGAGTTGCGACGTCGCTGGGTTTCTCCAGGGACTCAATCTATCGGAAGCTCGTCGGAATTCCCGTGATTCGAGACGGCGTAGGGTTGAGTTTTGGACTGACGTGGCCGAGAGAGGGAGGTCGATGACGGTGGCGCGTCATCCCACGCGCGGTTGGTGGAGCGCGTTAGGTTGTGATAGGTTAAGGGCGTGTTTGGACGATGCGTATTGGAAACTGAGAGAAGCAGGATGGAAGGAAGACGAGGTTCGCGATATGATGATGATGATGGACGGCGTAGATCGAGACACGTGTAAGGAAGCGTTTTCTTTGGAAGTGCATCCGACGCGATCGCGTGACGTGGTCTACGCGTTTGGCAACGGTGGGTGCGGTGATGGGATTGACGATGTAGATCGAGACACGTGTACGGAGGAAGAAGATCATCAGAAACGCGAAGAAGTAACGACGTTGAGGCATCTGTTGTTTTCTCAAGAGGCGTGAGTTTTATTGACCGTTGGATCAGCCAAAATTGATCGGTTGAGATATATAGTTATGTAAATTGCTAATGTCTATGTTTTAGATTAACATTATTATAATTTTTTTTTTGGGGCATGACTTTATATGTTTAGTGGATTTTAGGAGAGAAGCAGAGTTTGATTTAGTAATTGGTTGTTGGCCGTGTAAATGTATGATAAGTTTTTGAATTATTATTGTTATAAATTATGAAAATAATTACATAAGCGAGATAATTTTATTTGTTTATAAAGATTTACAAACGATTATTTTTACTGTATTACATTCATGATGGACAATTTTACTCTAATATACGAGATCACAAATCACAATGAATAGTTTTACTTATGCACCGTTAGAATTCTGTTAGAAGTTCATTTTTTTTATTTTAATGTTACATTTTATACTAAAAAGTGAAAAAATCATATTTTATGATATATAAACATTAATGAACCACTATATCAAATGACCTTATAGAAATAGCTGATATATTTAGTTTGACCACTATATCAAATGACCTTTCACACATAGCTGATATATTTTGCTAACATTATAATTTTGTTTTGAACACTTTGACCAAATTGTATTTTTTTCCTTGGTGGTAATTTTTTTTTGGTAATATGATAAATTCTGTTGGAACTTCTTGACCAGAAATGTAATTGCCTTTCTGGTTGTAGAAATATTTTGGTAACATGATAATTTTGTTTTCAAACCTTTTAACTTCCGGTTGACTTAATGATTAATTAATATTTTTACATCAGGATATTTGTGTTTCGATTCTAAAAAATTGTGATTTCTGTAGGTTAAAGGAGATAAGCTTAAAAAAAGAGAATTTCAGCGTGGTACAAGAAAAATCGTTCGCTGTGGTTCCAGTCTGCATGGATTCTTGTGGAACGAATAAATTGTCAGTTGAAAAATTGTCCTTTCAGACAGCAAAAAAAAAAAAAAAACCTTTTAACACTTGAAAAGTAGGAGGAAGATAATTTTATTTGTTTATAAAGATTTACAATAGACTGATTTTACGGTATCACATTCATGATAGACAATTTTACTCTTAACACGTGAGACTACGATGAATAGTTTTACTTATGCACCGTTAGAATTATGCTATAAGTTCTTTTTTTTTTTTTAATGTTAAATTTTTATACCAAAAAGTGAAGAAGTTCATATTTTATGATATATAAACATTAATGAAGCACTATATCAAATGACCTTACAGAGATAGCTGATATATTTAGTTTCACCACTATATGAAATGACCTTTCACAGATAGCTGATATATTTTGCTAACATTATAATTTTGTTTTGAAAACTTTGACCAAATTGTAATTTTTTCCTTGGTGGTAATTTTTTTTGGTAATATGATAAATTCTGTTGGAACTTCTTGACTAGAAATGTAATTGCCTTTCTGGTTGTAGAAATATTTTGGTAACATGATAATTTTGTTTTCAAACCTTTTAATCTTCGGTTGACTTAAGGGTTAATTAATATTTTTACACCAAGAGATTTGGGTTTCGATTCCCAGAAAATGTGATTTATGTTGGTTAAAAGAGACAATCTTAAAAAAAGAAATCTTCAGCGTGATGCCAAGAAAATCGTTTGCCGTGGTCCCAGTCTGCGTGAATTCTTGTGGAACAAATAAATTGTCAGTTGAAAAATTGTCCTTGTAATTGTTCTCCTAATTTGTAATCAAAATTTCATATGGCAAAAAAAAAAAACTTTTTATCCCAAAAATTTAATATATATTAGTTCCAAAAAAAAAAGTAATATATTGTCTTGCTGGTCGTAATCATTTAGGGTAATTAGCTAATTTCTGTTCCAATCTTGTGACCAGAAATGTAATTGACTAATTGTCTTCTTGGTCGTCGAATTATTTTGGTAATATGATAATTGGCTCTGAATTAAAGCATAATTTATTTCTAATCTATTATAAAAAGAGCGAGTGAGTCTCACAAGGGGATGACACATCATCACTCCTCTACATGACACATCAGTTTTCAAAATTAATAAAAATATAAACATTTTAATTTTGACACATTTTCCAAAAAATAAAAAATCTGAAGTTTTTTTTTTTTTTTTAACAGAACTTAAATTTTCGCATAGTCACAATATCTTTGAACTCTTGTACAAATTCATTTTGTTGATCAATTAATATAACATTTCAACCAAAAAAAAAATTAAATTAAATTTCATAACATTTAAATTTAACTTACATAAACTTTGTTCAAAAAAAAAAATTACATAAACTATATAGACGACAAAGTAGGATTTAATGATAATGACAAAGATAAGCAAGTTTAACGTGGCTGATAAATTACATAGAGTGGATTGATCGGATTATGATTGATGAATGTTTTTTGATAATATTTTTGTGAGTCTTCGAAAACTTATTAAAATAGAGTGGATTGGTGGGATATTTTTTGTTCTAATTTGACCATAAAGCTAAAATTAAAGAAATGAAGACCGAAGACAGAAAAATTAAGAACCGAAGGCATAAGAATCAAATCGAAGAAAGATGAAGATGAAAAACAACTTTCTAATTGTCAAATGACATTAATATTTCTTATTTTCGATAAATCAGGTAGCTTTTCAATAGAATCCAGTTCAAAAAAAAAAATTAATTGGTTTGAGAATTATTAGATTAACTCAAAGAAATCTATCTGTTTTTCAAACCATTTTTCTAAATTCAAAACCGTAAATGGGACTGGTTGATTTGCGGTGCTACTTAGTTTACGAAAGTCTTAAACATATTTTGAAGAAAGGTTTGTTGTTCCAACCAGAGGGGTGAAAAGAGATAGGATTGCGAGAATTGTAAACCTAAGATGGCAAAAGAATTTATATACAAATCAAAACATAACCGTTCTAATGAAAGAGCGAGAGTTACGTCTTAAAATTACAAATAAATTTAACTTCTGCATACATGTATCAAAAATCAGTTTGCCCGAGAAACATATTAAAAATGTTACCATTTTGTTCATATACGAGTATTCACGACGAGAGTAACTGGAGCTTGACAAAAAGAAAGCACCATAATTTTGATAGATAAAATTTTGAGGATAGCGGATGAGTGTAGTAAATTATTATCGATTCTCATTTGACATTGTACTAGTTCTCACATATGTTTTCAGTTCTATAAACCAATAGACTTAAAATTAAACGTTATATCAACGACAAGTTTGTGAAAAGACAAATACATGAGTGCTCATAGGGATTTGGGTAGTACTAAGCAACTTAATATTCAGAGAAAAAAAACAAACTTTCGTACCAAAATTCAATTTGTAACGGGAATGACTAAAATATGTTACTATTAACTAATATGTCGACCATATATATATTTTAATAAAAAATATGCGTATACAACTCCATGTAACGGGAATGATTAAAATTTGTTACTATTAACTAATTTGGCACACCAAAGATATATTTTAATAAAAGAAATCCGTGTGTATACGCGGGTATTCATCTAGTTATATATTTAACAATTCCCATGAGATAATGAAGTTTCAAGAATTTAATTCTTAAGACAACCGAGAAAAACAAAAATTTGAGTTCGGTACAAAAAGGAACTATGCTTTGGGAATTACACAGCCCATAATATGTAAAAGAAAGATTACAACAAATTACATGACACAAATTCAATTTCGTAAACTCTCTACTAAACAACACCAACGAGAGAATTTGATCAACCAGAGGAGATTTTAACTTTACTCTGCTGCAACGCTCTCATTGTTTCCTCCATTACCAGAATCCGGCAAAGTTTCAAGATCAGTGCGAACATCTTTTACTTCTTGTGGAAGATTATTGTCCGAAGAAGAATCAGAATGTTCTTGATCGTTCTGAGTCACCTCTGTCTCACCATTCTTGTTACTTTCCTCTTTCTCTGTCTCTGTTTCTGAAGTATCCTCTGATTGCTTTTGTTCAATATCAGTGATGTCATTTTCTTTTCTAGATTCACTTGTGTCTTCGTCAGTCTTCTTCTCGTTTTCTTCAACCTGTTCATTCTTCTCACTCTCATTTCCCTGTGATTCGTTGGACGAAGACTCTTCTTTCTCAATTTTCTCGGCTTCCTTGTCTTCGTTCTTCTCTTGGGGCGAAGACTCTTCTTTCTCCTTTGTCTCGGTTTCTTTGTCTTTAGTTTCCTCTTGCGACGAAGACTCTTCTACTTTCTCAATTTTCTCGGTTTCTTTGTCTTTGTTTTCCTCTTGCGACGAAGACTCTTCTTCTTTCTCAATTTTCTCGGTTTCTTTGTCTTTAGTTTCCTCTTGCGACGAAGACTCTTCTTCTTTCTCAATTTTCTCGATTTCAATGACTTTGTTTTCCTCTAGGGACGAAGACTCTTCTTTCTCAATTTTCTCAGTTTCCTTCACTTCCTTTTCCTCTTGAGACGAAGACTCTTCTTTATCCTTTGTCTCAGTTTCTTTGTCTTTATTTTCCTCTTGGGAAGAAGACTCTTCTTTATCCTTTGTCTCCTTTTCCTCAGATTCTTTATCTTTACTTTCCTCTTGTGACGAAGACTCTTCTTTCTCAGTTTTTCCGGTTTCTTTGTCTTCGTTCTTCTCTTGCGACAAAGACACTTCTTTCTCCTCTGTGCTCGTAGTAGAGCTATCTGTCTTTTCAGTAGACTCTGACTCATCCTTCCCAGGCAAGTCACCATTAGAATCATTGAACCCCTCCTTCTCCACCATCTCATTCTTCTCCATAGATTCACCCTCAGATTTTATTTCACTAGAGGAATCCGATTCTTTACCTGAGGACGAACCAGTGTTCTCGTCACTGCTGCTTTCCCCATTATCAGCCGTGTTCGACAAAACACTCTTGATAACAGAATCTCCCGCTTCGGTCTCATGGACTACCTCACTAGAAGCATCATCTCCTTTGTAGTTGTTCTCTCTTGCTTCTTCACTCTCTCCCGTACTACCGCCATTGTCTTTCTTCTCCTCAATGTTTGAATCTTCGGTTCTTTCGCTTTCCTTCTCCTTATTCTCTTCACCTCCCTCTACAATCTCATCGTTCCTATCATCCCTAGTCTCAATCTCCTGATCAACCGCCTTATCCCCACCATTAAAACTCTCCACATTCCTCTTTCCTTCATCCTCAGCTTCTTCCTCAAGGCGCGGATTAAGATCTTTCCTCCCGAGCCTCATCACTTTCTCTCCAACAATCTTTTTGGCAGTTTCCTCAAACTGAGCTTTCTTCTCATGAGAATGCTTCACTTGATAAAGCAACCATATCCCAACACCAAGTAACAGAGTCAATTGTATACAATGCTTCACCTTGAAGCCTTTCGATCTCTGTCCTCTTCGAGGTGAAGACCTAAACATCTTTCACCAAAACCTATTCGACGAAATCAAAAACCCAAATCTCAGATCTCGACAATGTTTCATCCAAATGTTTTCAACAAGATACAATAGATTCCTATAATTCAAAACAAAAAAGAATCGATCTTGATCTTGATCGGATCTAAGTAAATGCATTTGGAGCGAATCTAAGAAATTACCAGAATTGAATCAAACCGTTACACTAAAACATATGAAACAAATCACAAACGAAAAATTCTGTATATATTTAAAAAAGGAAACTTTACCAGGAAAAGGCAAATCAAGAGAGAAGCTTTGAATGTGAATTTCTTTTTCTGGGGAAACAGAAAGATGAACAATTTTTGGAAAAAGGAAAGATCTTTGGGATCTGGAGAGAAAGAGAGAGAGTAGTGTTCCTGTTAGATTGCCACTAAAATCGTGCGTCCCTTCAATTTGCAGAGAATAATATTTTTGTATTTTAATTAGAGCGAAAATCTGGCAGCTTCACACTTGAAAAGTAGGAGGAAGAGAGACCATGTGAATCCGATTCAACGTCGTCGTTTTGATGCTTCTCACACAGACACCGACAGTTTCTAACGACGTCGTATCTTATCGGAGGCTGGTATGGTGGGCCCATAAAAAGAGTTAAGTTGACTATATTTAAGTTAATGGGGTTTGTTGGCCCATTGGGTCTATATTTAAGTTAATGGGTTTAAAAATTAATGTAACCTAGGTTCATTTATTTGAGAAAATAGGATCTGTTAAAACATCACAAGTGGATTTTATATAGGTTTTGTTAAGGATCTGATGTGGTAGAAGAGTGGTGATTGATCCTGCGGAGCAACATTTTTAAGTTTTTCAACTTTCTCCTCCAAAATCCATACTTCTTAAATCTGATACGTATGAATTGGTACTCTAGTAACGTCATTGGATCTGTTATGCTACGAGTTTCCAAGAAGTTGAAAGACCTTAAAGGTCCTATTAGAGTGTTCAGTAAAGAAAATTTCTCAAACTTGGAGAAGAGAGTGTGGTGAAGGCTCACGATCTGGTCGTGCATTGCCAGTGTCGAATGTAGCTAATGTAGTTTTTCAGCGGATGAAAGATTCTTTTGTCAGAGGTCTTGGGTCACTTGGTTGGGGGTTGGAGATAGCAATACCCACTTACTTTCACATAATGGTTTATACCAAAAAATCCATTATGTGAAAGCAATGGAATGCGACTACTTTAGTATTCATCCCAAAAATCCCACCTCGGATTTCATACCTATTTTTTGTTTGAACACTCTCTACAAAAGTTATTGCAAAGCTGCTAGCAAACATGCTTCAGAAACTCCTATCTCAAGTAATCTCTCATTCTCAATCATCTTTTTTACCAGGATGATTGTTTGTAGAAAATGTTCTCTTAGCAATCGTTCATGGTTATAATTGGAAGAACATTGAGCCGAGGGGCATGTTGAAGGTTGATCTAAAGAAAGCCTTTGAATCAGTTAGATGAGATTTCATCATCTCTGCCCGGAGAAGTATATATGTGTGCTGGATTTATGAATGTATATATCTTGGGATGGGAGGATCCAATTGATTGCTTCAGTCATTAACGTCACTGTAAGTTTCTGGATCTCTACGTTTTTGTTGCCTACAAGTTGTCTAAAAAAGATTGACTCCCTTTGATCATGATTCCTTTGGTCGGGTAATATTGATGTTAGTAAAGGAGCTAAGGTTGCTTGGTTTGGTATTTGTTTACCTAAGCAAGAAGGCACTGAATGGAACATCATCAAATTTGGGTACTGCTCCTTTGCCTCAGATTTGTCTAGCTTTTATTTGCAGACATAAGTTTCATCATCTGAGGAATCGTTGCTTCTGGGGTATATAGGAATCAACTAATGACTCACGGACTTGGAAAATGTTGTTAAAGCTACGTCCTCTAGCTAAAATATTCCTATTAAACACGGTTGACAATGGATTGAACACCTTTTTCTAGTTGGATACTTGGATACCTCTCAGACCATTGATAATGCACATTGGCGCCGACGGACCAAGAGCTCTCCGTTTGCCAATCTCTGCTAAGGTTGTTGATGCTTGTAACGATAATGGTTGGATTATCCCACCACCACGATCAGACAATGCTCTTAGCCTCCATGCGTTTCTAACCACAATTCCTCTCACGAGGGTCATCGCCGTAGCTGATTCTGTTTGTTGGGTTGTTGATGACTTTAAGTGCAATGGTTTCTCATCTTCTCGAACCTGGGAAGCGCGCAAACCGTAGAAGGAGAAGAAAATTTGGGCTCAGTCTGTATGGTTTAATGGAGCAGTGCCCACACATGCTTGCAACATGTGGGTTAGTCACCTTAACAGATTGCCAACCCGTGAAAGACTAGCATCCTGGGGGTGTGGCTCAATCTTCGGACTGTTACCTCTGCTCTTGGTATTTGGAATCAAGGGATCATCTGCTGATTACCTGCGAGTACATATATGAAAATATACAAGGCCTTCTCAAACCGTTCGTAGGTCATGTTCAATTTTTTTAATTAAAAATATATGTGATGTGACAAAATGTTTTTTACTAGAGAATTATAGATCCCAAATTATATGCATTTTTTTTTGGTCAAGCCTAAATTATATGCATATATATATTCATTATTGTTTTTTAATATTTTTTGAATCCGAATCTTATTCGGCCACTCCACTTATATTTGCTAAAAACAACCCTGAAAATCTAATCTATTAAAACAAAATGATATTTAGTGTCTAAACAGCAAAAAATGAAAATAAATCTATTCTTATCCTGAATAACATTTAAACTTTAGATTTTTGTGGATAACTATTCTCCGTTTCCAAACAGTTGAATTTTGTTCAATTAATTTTTTTTAATTAATCTGACTCAATTAAAAATTAATTTATTTATTTAATTAATCTCATTATATATATATTAATTTTAATTCGTAATTATAAAAATTCAGACTATGCCAGAAATTAAATTAAATATCTAAAATTATAAATAAAATTGATTATTTCAAAAGTATGTAAATTAAAAATTTCTCTAATCTATTAAAACAGAGTGCTATTTTGTGTCCAAACAACAAAAAATAAAAATAAATCTATTCTTATCATGAATAACATTTANCAAATCTAATTAATCTTGGTAAGATTGTCCAGATTATGTTAATATTCTTTTATATTAATAAAGATTTATTAAAAAAAATATTATCATAAAATCTAAACCAGAAATGGTTATTCTATTCAAATTAAAAATTAAGAATTCTACCACAAGTAAAATTAAAACAGATACATTTTTTGTGTCCAAACATGAAAACCTTCATATTGGGCTATTCTTTACTTGGATAACTAATATTCAAGTTGCCAAACAAGTCAATTTAGTACAATATTAATAAAAAATTATTTTAATTTATATTTAAAAATATTTCCAAAACTTCAAATTTTAATTTAGATTAGTTTAGATTTTCTTAAATATATGTTAGATTAATTATCAAAAATCACAAAACCAGTTGTTTCTTTACAAAAATAATAAACCGGATATTAATTTAGATTTATTTTAAATATTCAAATTTAAATAATAGTCTCATAATGACGGACATGATAAATGATATGTTATTGTATATTTTTATCATAATCAATCAGCCTAAAATTTTAAATATTTGAAATTAGTAAATATTTATATTATATTATACGGTAATATGAACGGACGAGTTAGAATTATGTTTTTATAATCGCGGTCATTCTCGGATTAATATGCATGGACGAGTTAGAATTATGTTTTTATAATCACGGTCATATTTAATACTAGAAAAACTTAAATTTACAAAAACAAACTATATCTAAACACAAAAATAAATCTTTGTCACTTATTAGAAAAATTATATCTATAAAACAAATTATATATAAATACAAAAAAAAATATATTACAAAATTTGGTAAACAAAAAAAACAAAAAATTCTCGTGCGGACGCACGGGGTAGAATCTAGTAGATAGTTAAATCTAATATATGTTTCCATGCTTGTAAGCGAATGAGTCACCAATGACTCACCTACATAATCGATTCATTCAATTTTTAACTTAAAGCTAAAGTGTATATATTGGTCACTGGTCAGATTGCACATATAAAGCAGGTGACATGAATTGATATTAAAATCCATGTGTTTTCAATATAAAAACACGACTAATACAATTTGCTAAGATATATAAAAGATGGACTAATTGTTTGTTTAGCATGCCGTGATCTTATACCAAATCTGAGCTTGGTGAATAAAAAATGATTAAAAATATAAGTAATATTTTCTTGATGAAAAAGTTTGAAACAGGAAGTTGACAAACCGACAATTTAACCAGCAAATGACACACGTCTTATAATGTTCTTAATAAGCTAATTACGTGCGTGCACACGTAAACGAGCTATCAATCCTTAAAATAAATGTAATCCTAAGGACTAAGGACCTAATCATAATACTTAGGGTCCATAAATCGGATATTACAATGGATAATGGATTGTATTTACCCGCAGGTGTCAGCGAAGTTCCTCCGGCCCCAAAAAGCCAGACGTGACTTCAACCAGCAGTGGTAGCTGGGGGCTAGGCTTGGNGTAGAATAGTTGTATAATTCATCTGTTCTATATTAAGTGATGTTTAAGGTTTTTACACACCAATTAAGGATTCATTTAATTTTTATTTTTCCTATATTAAAAACATCATTTATTGTACATTTAAACACAATTCAACCAATAAGAAAATAATATGCAAAATACAAAGGGTAAAAAATAATTAAAAATTATTTAATTTTGCATTGATTTGTGAGAACATCACTTATTTGAAAACAAAAAAAACCTCTAAAACATCACTTATTGCAGAACGGAGGGAGTATAGAATACATTGTACATTTGTACATTTCAAATAATATTTTTCCAACAAAGTTTCTTTCATCTTCTCTTTCGTTTCTCATTCGTAATATTGGTATCAGAGCCTTCAAACTTAATTTTTCTTTGATTCTGCTCATTTTCACTTCGATTCTTCCATTTCGAGCTTCAAATTTTGTTTCTACAGATTAATTTCAAACTCTGATGGTATTCTTGAAGAAATTTTTGAGGAATCAAGTCGATCCACCTCTGCAACGTCCGTTCTGATTACTTCACCAGACATCATCGATCTAATTGCTCAAGCTTCCCGAACAACTGTTGCTCCGAAATCTATGGATTCAGTTCACTCTCATTTCTTCATGCACAATGTCGATCAATGAAGTTCTAATTGTGTTCCCTGCTTTCATTTAACAAGTTGAAAATCAGTATAACATCAAAGTGAAATTTGTGAGATCAGATAATGCACATGAGTTAAAATTCACAACATACTTTCAAGCCAAAGGGATCATTCCGTTTCACTCTTGTCCAGAAACATCTGAACAAAACTCAGTAGTGGAACGTAAACATTAACACATCCTTAATGTGGCTCATGCACTTATATTTCAATCTCATGTTCCTCTCTCTCTCTCTCTCTCTCTCTNTCTCTCTCTCTCTCTCTCTCTCTCTCTCTCTCTCTCTCTCTCTCTCTCTCTCTCTCTCTTATTGGGATGATTGTATCTTGACTGCAGTCTTCCTCATTAACCGTACCCCATTTCAGTTACTGATGAATAAAAAACTGTACGAACTTCTGACTGGTCATTCTCCAATCTAATACTCAGCTCATAATCTTCGTATGTCTTTGCTATGGTACAACTTCTCCAAAAAAATACACAATTTCAGCTTAGATCAAGAGCATGTTTGTTCTTAGATTATCCGTCTGGCTACAATGGGTATAAACTGCTAGATTTGGAAAGCAATACAATTTTCATCTCGAGGAATGTCATTTTCCACATGAAAACATATTTCCACTAGACAAAGATTAAAAATCAACATAATCATTGGACCTATTCACACCACTGAATTCTTTGTCTTCAGGTAATACCATTCCTCCGTCTATTACTTCAAATATTCCTTCCCCATCACCAAACACATCACCACAAATACTTCCTTCTTCAAGAAAAAAAAAAATCCTCTGCTCATTTGCAAGATTATCATTGTTATTCATTACAATATGATGTTGCTCATCCCATTTCCTCTTCTCTATCTTACACACAAATATCTCCATCTTATCTCTCTTATATTAATTCCATCACCAAAATTCCAATCTCTCATTCCTATACTGAGGCAGAGAATTCAAAAGAGTGGTGTGAATCAGTTGATACGTATATTCGAGCTATGGAGAGAACTCAGACTGTGATTTTTACCTCCAGGGAAGAAATCAGTGATTTTTCATGTTGAGGTTTCATGCTGATGGAAGTCTTGAGAGATTCAAAGCTTGGTTGGTTACTTAAGGTTATACTCAAAAGGAAGGTCTTGATTACAATAAGACATTCTCTCTTGTTGCAAAGTTAGCTACAGTGAATCTTTTACTCAAAGTTTCATCTTCTAAGAAATGGTTTCTCAATCAATTTGATATCTCAAATGCATTTCTCAATGGTGAATTGGATGAGGAGATTTATATGAAGTTGTTTGAAGGATATGCTGAGAGACAGGGGGACTTTTTACCAAAGAATATTGTTCTCAGGCTTAAGAAATTTATGGACTGAAACAAGCCTCGAGACAATGGTTTTTAAAGTTCTCTACTTCTCTGTTTCAGCTGGGTTTTAATAGAGGATATGGTGATCATACTCTTCTTGTTAGAGAATATGGCAATGATTTTGTGGCTGTCCTGGTTTATGTATACGACATAATTATTGCTAGCACCAATGAACTTGCTGCTGCACAACTGGCTGAAGCTTTGAAACAGAGCTTCAAGCTGCGAGAACTTGGACCTTTGAAATATTTTTTGGGATTAGAGATAGTTCGGACTTCTACATGTATTTCCATATGTCAAAGAAAATATACAATAGAGCTGCTCACATCTACTGGTATGTTAGGATGAAAGCCTGCTTCTATTCCCATGATTCCCAATCTGAAAATGTCCAAGAGTGATGGTGATCTTCTTACTGATTGAGGAATGTACAAAAGTTTGGTTGGAAGGCTTATGTATTTGACCATCACTAGACCAGATATCACATTTGCTGTCAACAAGCTTTGTCAGTATTCATAAGCTCTTCGCACATCTCATCTGATTGCAGTATATAAAGTGTTACAATACATCAAAGGAATCGTAGGTCAATGCCTTTTCTATTCGGCTGATGCAGATTTATCTTTAAAAAGATTTGCAGATGTTGACTGGGCGTCTTGTCTTGATAGCATAAGATATATTACTGGTTTCTCAATGTTTCTCGGTTCTTCTCTTATCTCTTGGCAATTTAAGAAACAACATACTATCTCTCGGTCATATGCAGAGGCAGAATACAGAGCTTTGGCTCTCGCATCATATGAAATGGTTTGGTTAAGCATTCTGCTTTCTGATCTAGGTTGATTGTCATACAGTCAGAAAGAAGTTGGATAAATGTCTCCTTAAAACTCTTCATGTTCTTAATGAGGACAAAGGAACAGATATCCTTACAAAGTTTTTGTTTCTTGATCAGTTTGAACATCTCAAATTCAAGATGAGTCTTCAAAACATATTTACCTCATTTTTAGGGGAACTATCGGAGTGGTACATATCAGTTTAGATTGGTTTAGTTCACTGGTTATGTTGTATAATTGTATACGAGTAGACTAGTTGTATATAATACATTGTACAGCTTTACATTTCAAATTAATGAGAAATAATATTTTCTCAACAAACTTTCTCTCATCTTCTCCTTCGTTTCTCATTCTCATTCCATATTACCTTATTAATTATAGAGACTAAAGGAATTTTATATTTCATAATTAGAAAGAAAAAAATCGAACATATCATCTTGTTTTTAGATCTGTTATCGAATCGTTAGTTTAGAGGGCATGTTCTACCGTTAGTTGATTCTTATACCTTTAAAAACTATCTTTCATGACAATGATATTTATTTATTTTTATGTTGCTTCATCAATGCTATTTATCATTTAAAATATCAAAGAAAGCTGTCAAAAGGAAAAACAAAAAAAAAACAAAGAACATGAAAAATATAATTAAAAAAAAAAAACCTAATAGCAAATCTTATGTTTTAACTGAGGGCTTGAATGGATAAGAGGAGGAACCGAGCTTTTTAAGAAAAGCAGATGGACCACACAGAAGTTACCATTCATCATAATTTGTAGTTTACATAAATTATTGTGGATGGACCGAAATAGTGAATTTTTTGTTGTATTTTAGTGAAAAAAGAAGGAAGAAACGTGTGTGGATTTTCAACCCAATGGGAAGGAGGTATATGACACATGTTCCAAAGCAAGTGATAATATATATTAATGTTTAGTTTTATTATAAAAGCATACTCCTATATGAGTTTACAAGTATTCTACATACACAAAAAAAAAAACGTGAAAACTTCTTGAGGAAAAGGAAAAAAAAAGTTTGTCACCTATTCACCCAATGTATGATTAAATTTTTCATTGTATTACCTATATGTTTTTATAACAAATAACAATAATACATACAAATTTAATAATAAACATAATGATTATACTTATAAATATAGTTAGAATTCAATAATATTTGTATAATTATTTTTAAATATGTGCAAAATATAATATTATAATAAACTCTATATTTTTATGATTATATTTAGTTTCCTGGTCATTTAGATTAGTTAAATAATTTAGTGTAAATCATAAAATTTAATTTAAATAAAATTGAACAAAGTACAAACTATAATAAGAACTATAGTAAGTTTTTATATTATTTTTTCTATAAACATAAATTAAAATATTGAATTTATTGTTATTAATAATAAAATTTGTGAACAAA
>PKML01009406.1:513544-528394 GCA_002933935.1 Eutrema yunnanense | reverse complement strand
CGATACCAGTGGTATCGATCGATGCTTGTCGCTCAGATCGGGCACTTAGTCATCAGACTTCAGTTTTGCTCCAGAATGCTCCATAAAACTCCAATATCTCCAATAATACTCCAAATGTGCTAAAACCTGTAAAAGACTCTAAAAGACTACGAAATAGCAGAAAGACTCTATAAAAAGGACTTATATCATGGCCTAAAAGGGGTAAAAACCATGATATATCAGTTAGAACATAAAAATGGTCGAAAAGTCATGGGTTCATCTTAACAGGTAAGTGAAAACTTTAACAAAATTGAGGGTTTAATTGGGGATTAATAGAGTTTAAGGTTTGTCATTGTTTTTTTGATTTCATCTGAATTCACTGAAGAGTTGATCCTGGTTATGAGAGAGGTGCTTGGGACTTTGTGAGGTATGTGGGTTCAGGTTCAGGAGAAAATGAGATGATCATTTGCCCATGCATTTACTGTCGCAACGTAGTTCGTCAATCAGCCAGTGTTGTTGTTGATCATCTTGTAATAAGGGGAATGAATTTGAGTTACAAGATGCGGGAGGATTGGCATCATCATGGAGAATTGATATCAGGGACTGAGTGCAGAAGCAATGCAAGAAAGTGCAAAGAAGAGATTTTAGGGCTTTTTGAAGCGGCTGAGTTGCTAGATGAAGAGTTGGTTAGGCAGGATGACTTAAGTAAGGTTGATGAGGGTAAGGATAAGCAAGAAGATGATTTTCTTGCAAAGTAAGCTGATGCAGAAACACCCATATACCCAAGTTGTGAAAGCCACAGCAAGCTCTCCGCCATTGTTTCACTCTTTAGGCTAAAGACACAGAGTGGTTGGTCTGACAGAAGCTTCGATCTTCTGCTTCAGACATTGTCACAGATGCTACCAAAGAATAATGTCTTGCACACATCCTTGTACGAGGTGAAGAGGTTTCTGAGATCATTTGATATGGGTTATGAGAAGATAGACGCTTGTGTGAACGACTGCTGTCTATTCAGAAAGCAGTTTCAGAAGCTAGATAGTTGTCTGAAATGCAACGCTTCACGCTGGAAGATTAACATGCGCACTGGTGATGCCAAGAAAGGTATTCCACATAAAGTTCTTAGGTATTTTCCTATAATTCCACGTCTTAAGAGGATGTTCAGGTCAGAGGAGATGGCCAAGGACTTAAGGTGGCATTTTACTAACAAGAGTAGCGATGGAAAAAGCCGACATCCGGTAGATTCTGTGACGTGGGATCAAATGAATGACAAATACCCGTCATTTGCAGCTGAAGAAAGGAACATTAGGCTTGGACTCTCCACTGATGGTTTTAATCCTTTTAACATGAAGAATGTTAATTACATTGTATGGCCTGTTTTGCTAGTCAATTACAACATGTCACCTGACAAGTGTATGAAGGAGGAGAACATCATGTTGTCATTGTTGATTTCTTGTCCAACCCAACCTGGAAACAATATAAATGTGTACTTAGAACCACTTATAGAGGATCTAAACAATCTGTGGGAGAAAGGAGAATTAACGTATGACTTTTACAGTCACACTACTTTCATGTTAAGATCAATGCTTATCTGGACCATTCAGGATTTTCCTGCGTATGGAAATCTTGCAGGATGTAAAGTAAAGGGGACAATGGGTTGTCCTGTGTGTGGGAAACACACAAACATTATGTGGTTGAGTAATTGCAGAAAGCACGTATATATGTCCTATCGGAAAGGTCTGCCTCCCACATATGCTTATAGAGGAAAGAAAGCATGGTTTGATGGTAAAGCTGAGCATGGGAGAAAAGGTAGGATTCTCAGCGGTCATAACATACACCAATTACTCAAAAATTACAAGAATGATTTCGGAAATGTGAAAGTATCTGGAAGGAAGAGGAAGATGAAAGATTGTGTTGGATCAGACTCCAATACTGGTGATGAATCCGGTGAATCAGAGGAAGAGGAAGAACCAGCAGATGAGGAGGAGCTATCTAGATGGAAGAAGCGGTCAATCTTTTTCAATTTGCCTTATTAGGAGGTATGTTTCTAATTATATTTTACATCTATCTTTTTATAACGGATCTATTTTAGCCTTCTTTAACATTCTTTCCTCTTATATGTGTTTGTATTATCCAGGAGCTTCCAGTTAGACATTATTTAGACGTGATGCACGTGGAGAGAAATGTTGCTGCAAGCCTTGTAGATACACTGTTGCATTGTGGAAAATCAAAAGATGGTCTTAACGCTCGAAAAGATCTGGAACTACTTGGCATTAGGAAGGATTTACATCCTCAAACCCGTGGAAAAAGAACATACCTTCCTGCAGCTCCTTGGTCTTTGTCAAGCATAGAGAAGAAACTATTCTGTAAGCATCTATTGGACTTCAGAGGTCCGCATGGCTACTGCTCAAATATATCCAGGTGCGTGAAGATAGAAGAATGTAAGGTTCAAGGAATGAAATCACATGATTACCATGTCTTGATGCAGCAACTTCTCCCTGTTGCAATTAGAGGTATCACCTGAATTCTTTTAACTTTGTATGTTATAGCATTAGATGTCCTTTTTTTGATATCCAGTGCTTTATTTCACTGCAGGTTTATTACCTAAAGGTGTTAGGATAGCTATTGGACGCCTATCTGCATTCTTTAATCATATGTGGTAGCGAGTTATTGATAGAGAGATAATTTCAGTAATGGAAACTAAAATTGTGGAGACTCTCTGCATGTTTGAGAGGTTCTTTCCTCCAAGTTTTTTCGATATAATGGTGCATTTGACAGTTCATCTAGGCAGGGAAGCTCGGTTATGTGGACCAGTCCATTTCCTTGGGATGTACCCATTTGAGATGTACAACTTATAACTTTTTAGTTTATATCTTACACACTCAATAATCTTGCTGTTAATCTTCAATGATCTGTATCTGCAGGTACATGAAAGTTCGGAAAGACTTTGTAAGAAACCCTGCAAGACCAGAGGGTTGTATTGCTGAAGCGTATCTCGCCGAGGAATGCATGCGCTTCTGCAGTCAGTTCTTGAAAAACTCAACAAGCGTTGAGGAGAAACCTGAAAGAAATACTGAGTATGAGAGCAACTCCATACTAGAGGGTCGTCCAATATCTGCAGGCACTTCATGTACTCTTACTGAGAAGGAGAAGAACATTGCCCATCTTTCTGTGATTCAGAATATGGCAATGGTAGAACCTTATGTGGAGTAAGTTCTTGATAGTCAATTGTCTTTTTTATTTTTGTATTCCTGGTAATCTTGCTATATACAGTTGCTAATACTTTGTTTTATTTCGATTTAAGCATGCACCTACAACATCTTCAAGACACTAGTGAAAGATGTAGACGTGATGCGCCAACATTATGGAGTACGCATATTCAGAAATTTGCGTCTTGGTTAAAAGAACAGGCAAGTTCTTATTTAGTTTTATTGTTTTTGTTGAATACGGACTTGTCTTCAATATGTATTGACATGTTACATATTTTTAATAGATACCTCTCAGTTCAGAAAAATATGAAGAAACACTTAAGTGGTTGGCCTACGGTCCTCGTGTTAGCACAAGGTCTTACACGGGTTACATAATTAATGGTCTGCGGTTTCACACAAATTCAGTTGACAGGCAAACTCAGAACAGTGGGGTGTTGTATGAGGCCACGACAATGTGTAGAGCTAGTGCAAAAGACACTTCTCAGATATTTGATTTAGTATCATACTATGGCAGAGTGGTTGAGATTTTACTGCTTGATTACAATACCTTCTACGTTCCTGTATTCCGCTGTCAATGGGCAAACAGAGGTAATGGAGTGAAGGTAGAAGATGGATTATTACTTGTCAATCTCAACCAAAGTCAATGGTCATTTGCAAGAGATCCATACATACTAGCCTCACAAGCAAAGCAAATATTTTATTCAAGGGTAGATGAGAAATCTCGTTGGTATGTAGCTATGAGAGGTCCCATAAGAAGATACAGTGATGAAGATGCTGAAGATGGAAATGCAGATGTTGGGCCATTGCCAGCAGTATTGGACATGGATACCGATGACTTGGTTGATGAAGCTAGAAATACCCGAAGTGACTGTGAAGGAATTTATGTTTGAAATCAATATGTTTTGTTCAAAGCTTTTGGATATATGATTGAATTTTGGAGTTTTGGATTGATTTTTGTTTGACTTGTTTAAGAGTGTTGTTTGCTTTGGTTTCTTTGATGTGTGTGTCTCTTTGTGTGCGAGTTCAACTATTAACTGTAATTTAACAACTCTTTTTATTTGTTTCAGGTGAAGTAAGATGGGCAATCAAAGAAGCAGGCGTGGAACAAAAAAAAAGAAACAGTTGGATGAGAAGCTGCCACAAGAGGAGTTAGAGGATACACAGATGAAAGAGATGGAACTGGAAGATGAGATTCAGAACAAACAGTTGGAAGAAGAGATACAGAACAAACAGTTGGAAGAAGAGATACATAACAAACAATTGGAAGAAGAGATACATGAAGATAATGGAGAAGCAGAAGAACCAAATCAAGATGTACTGAATGGAGAAGGTGTGGTAAATGAAGAAGATGAAGAAGAACCACTGAATGAAACCTTAGATGAGGAAGTGCAACCTCAGGCAGATACAGTTGAAGAACCAAAGCGTAAAAGAATTCGAGGATCAACTAGGATGAAACATATTGCCAAGGATCCACATGAACGGGAACATGTTGACTTTACTGATATGGGAGAACCCTGTGGTCCAGGGTCAGTGGTTTTATCATCCTACTTAGGTATGTTAGTACGTGAACATGTTCCAGTCATTATCGATAATTGGAAAAAAGTTAGTGAAGATATCAGAACTGTTTTGTGGAAATCTATTCTTGTAATCTTTTATTCTCTTTTACATATGTTAATTTAAAAAGGCTGCTGTGTTTAAGCAGATCGGATGTCTGTTTCGAGCATCTAAATCACGCCTGGTGACCAAAGTGAGGGAAGCTACAACATTAAAAGATAGGATGATTCTGCGACCTGATAATGCTTACAAACGAATGGCGTAAATTTGTGAGAGAGAAGACTAGTAACGCCTTTAAGGTATTAACTTATATGTCTTTGTTTATTGTCATATGGAATAGCAACATTTAAGGTTTTAACTCTTCTCTAGGTTGTCAGTGACTCATACAAGGAAAGAAGAAGGAAGCAGATACCTAACACTTGCAGGCGTAAAGGAATGGTCATAGTGAGAGAAGATTTGACAAAGACTAGCCCAAAACCATCTAGGGTGACGAGGCTAAGAGTTTGGGTCAAGTCTCGTACTAGGAAGGATGGTACCCCTGTAAACGATACTGCATTTGAAATGATTGTAAGTTATGTTCATTCTATGCAAAGAATCTGTAAATTGGTTGTGATGGTTGGTGGTTCTTATGAATTTGGAATTGTGTTTCCAGAGACATGCATCAGATGTAGACATGGACGGTCCTCACACTACAAAAAATCAGCTAATTCGCAATGAAAAAATCATTTGCAAACACATTATAATTCGTTGCAAAGTAGCCTTTGAAACGAACTTGCAACAGCAAAAAATCTGTTGCGAAAACGTCGTTGCTAAAATATTCCGTTGCCACTCTGCAATAAATTTGCAACGGATTTTTGCAACGAGGGTGTTGCTAATATTTGCAACGGGTTATTTGCAACATATTTGCAAAGGACAGTTCATTGCAATAGTTGCAACAACATTTCGTGGATAATCGTTGCAACATTTTGCAACGGATTGTTGCATCGAAGGCGTTGCTGATTTGCAACGGAAATTTTGCAACATGTTTGCAAAACACTCTTTATTGCAAGTTTGCAACAAAATATTGTGAGTAATCGTTGCAAATTTTGTAACGAAATGGTTATATTGCTAATATTTGCAACGTTTCTTGGCAACATACTTGCAATTGCGTAGTTCAGTTGCACTATTTGCAACTAAATGTTATGAATAATCGTTGCAAACATTGCAACGGAATGTTTATTAAAATCTTTGTAATTAATGTTGTTGCAAATTCGTTGATCTTAAAATAAAATTTGCAAAAACTAAACGTTGTTAATTAGGAAAACAAACCTAGAATGCAATATACATAGAAAGTCGGTCAATTGTTTACGACCAAAATATTACAAACCTATACAAAAATCGAAACATTGGTCGATTGGATAATATAACACACCAAAATTCATAGACCAAAATGCATTGTTGAGTACCAAGTACTCTACTGTGAAATCCAGATCCAGCTCTAGACGTATATCCAACAACTAATAAAATTTACATCAGTTCTAATTTTTAAAATGTCAATCATCAAAACAACGAAGTTGAACACAATAACAGTTTACTAAGTGATTTTTAGTCGAAACAGTTTTGGTTTGTTTTTTTTTCAACAAATAACAACTTATGGTTTCATGTGTAATAAGTGACTTTGATGGGAATTTCTCAGCAATACATGATTAGGCTGTAGCGGAGGAGTAACAGTAGCTGCATGTGTTGTGTGCTGTAAAAAAAAATTTACATCAGTTCTAATTTTTAAAATGTTAATCATCAAAACAATGAAGTTGAACACAATAAGTGATTTTTATGGGAATTTCTCAGCATTACCTGATTAGGCTGTAGCGGAGAAGTAACAGTAGCGCGATAACTTGGTGGTTGACGAGGCATTGGGTTAAGAGGTCGGCCTCGACCGCGTGGACGATTAACCGGGACACTCGAATCGCCTTGGTTGGGATTAGATGATCCAATCGCAATACCTTTGCCTCTGAATTGATTGGGATTAATTGCTCCATCGGCAACAGCCTTTACTTTGCGTTGATTTGGATTAACTGGGCCGTCGCCAGTATTCTTTACTTTGCGCAGATTCATTATTTTCCTTTATCACCGTTCTCTGCAGTTTCAAAAGAAAAAGACAGAAAATCAGCCCCAATTTCACAAAAATTGCATAACCAGAAATTTCTTCGACTAAAGAACAAACACAAAATTTTAGAATACAGAGACATTTTCCCTAATGTTGTCTCCAACTAACAAAATATATCCATAAACAGAGCCAAATCAAGAGAAATTATCCCTAATGTACCAAATCGATTTCTAACAAAGAACACATCACAACAAGTACTAAGAAAAAAAGATAACGACTTTTGAAACAAGTGAAACGAGAGGGTAAGAAAACCCAAAACGAAAACTAATAGCTTTTAATCAACACCAATTTCACAAAATTTCTGAATATAGACAATATGACTCTTAGATTAAGAAAAATAAACAAAACCTTAACAATCAAGTAAATCATTTCGTGTGTAAAACCCAGGAAGGCTAGTTTGTAAAGAGCGTCCTTCCAAATCAGACCTCGATTCTCAACCTAGAAAACAAACCGATTAAAAAAAATAAAACAAAACGAAAGTCACAAAGAGAACGAAAATCAATCAAAAATCACGAGAATGGAGAAGTAATCAACTAACTGGAGCAAATAGAAAAGAAACTAGGACCCCAAAATCATTATCCTATGAGAATCGATTGGAATTTCTTCTTAAAATCTCCTATATGCAAATCGCTAACTAGTTCAGATTAAAGAAAAACTATGAGAAAAAATGTGACTTAACTTTGCAAATCGAGAGAGATAGAAGAAGATGGGTCGAATTTTTGATCGAATGTAGACGAAAAGAAATTAGAAATTCGACATGCAAAATCAAGAGAGAAGGTAGAAGAAGAAGGATTCTGTCGTGAAAAAAAAACGAGAAGGGAGAGTGTGTTGATGTGAGGGTTTTCCCTTAATAAACATCTAACATAAGATGAGGGTTAAATAGTCATTTACCCATCATGTTTTACAACCCGTTGCAATCCAGTCGCAAAGTTGTTGCAAGTGAAAAAATGCCGCCTAAAAGAATAAAAAATGCCGCCTAGAAAAATTAAATTTTTTGGTAATTAATATGCAACCCAAAATAATTATAAATTTACAATCCACTAATTAATATGCCGCCCAAAATTTTTGCTAATATATTGCTAATTACCTACTAAACAGAAATAAGATATAATTTTCAAAATTCATCATCTAAGTATTAATTAAACATATGAATATATGAGTAAGAGATATCCTTGGGACGATTCGGGTCGATTCCGGTTCTTTNAGAAGAAGATGGGTCGAATTTTTGATCGAATGTAGACGAAAAGAAATTAGAAATTCGACATGCAAAATCAAGAGAGAAGGTAGAAGAAGAAGGATTCTGTCGTGAAAAAAAAACGAGAAGGGAGAGTGTGTTGATGTGAGGGTTTTCCCTTAATAAACATCTAACATAAGATGAGGGTTAAATAGTCATTTACCCATCATGTTTTACAACCCGTTGCAATCCAATCGCAAAGTTGTTGCAAGTGAAAAAATGCCGCCTAAAAGAATAAAAAATGCCGCCTAAAAAAATTAAATTTTTTGGTAATTAATATGCAACCCAAAATAATTATAAATTTACAATCCACTAATTAATATGCCGCCCAAAATTTTTGCTAATATATTGCTAATTACATACTAAACAGAAATAAGATATAATTTTCAAAATTCATCATCTAAGTATTAATTAAACATATGAATATATGAGTAAGAGATATCCTTGGGACGATTCGGGTCGATTCCGGTTCTTTCTGATAGAAGGATTTTGGACCCATTTAGAAACCGATAGGGTTCCGGGCCTAAAATATACTATAAAATCCAAAAATCCGAAAAAACTAAAAAAAATATATCAGAAATACATAAAATATATAAAAAAACCAGAAAATATACCCGAAAACCTAAAAAAAATTATAGAAAATATAATCATAATACTAAAATATACCAAAAACCCCGTATTATATTAAATATTTTTGGGTATATAAGTATAATTCAAGTAATTTGGGTACCCGATTGGGTATCAGTTTGGTTCCGTGTATTACTCGATACCCAATTACCCACGGCTATCATTGAAACTTTAGTTTTTTTTAATGAGCTATTTAGCAACAGAATTGCAAGGAATATCAAGAAATCTGTTGCAAATTCAAGAAATTCGTTGCAAAATCATGAAATCCGTTGCAAAACCTATGCTATTTCGTTGCAAGAAGTGAAACCACATATTTGTTAAGTATGAAACCACAATAGGATAAATATATGTTAACAATAATTCCTTTACTTGTTATTGTTGTTTTCCATAAGGTTTAATGTTTGTTTGCTCATATTCGATTACAAAATTTTTGGAATGTGAAAAATATGCCTTAGATCATATAAAGGAGTAAATGTATATTCATGTTTACTCTTTCTTAAGATGAATGTTGCACTCTTAGATATTTTAGCCATGAATGATGATTGTTGTGGTGTTCTCTGTAACTGAATGTATTAAATTTACACTGTGAAATATATCATGCCGAATTTGGATAGTAGTTATATGAGAAAAAGGATTGAAACTTGAATTTTTTATTTTATTTTAATGATTCAATTAGCAACGGAATTGCAAGTCAGCTCAAAAAATCCGTTGCAAAATCAAAAAATCTGTTGCAAAATTAAGAAATCCGTTGCAAAACCCATGCTATTCCGTTGCAAGAACTGAAACCACATATTTGTTAAGTGTGAAACCACAATAGGATAAATATATGTTAACAATGATTCCTTTACTTGTTATTGTTGTTTTCCATAAGGTTTAATGTTTGTTTGCTCATATTCGATTACAAATTTTTTGGAATGTGAAAAATATGCCTTAGATCATATAAATGAGTAAATGTATATTCATGTTTACTCTTTCTTAAGATGAATGTTGCACTCTTAGATATTTTAGCCATGAATGATGATTGTTGTGGTGTTCTCTGTAACTGAATGTATTAAATTTACACTGTGAAATATATCATGTCGAATTTGGATAGTAGTTATATGAGTAAAAGGATTGAAACTTGAATTTTTTTTTTAATGAGCCAGTTAGCAACGGAATTGCAAGTCAGCTCAAGAAATCCGTTGCAAAATCAAAAATTCCATTGCAAAATCAAGAAATCCGTTGCAAAACCCATGCTATTCCGTTGCAAGAAGTGAGACCACATATTTGTTAAGTGTGAAACCACAATAGGATAAATATATGTTATAAAAGATTCCTTTACTTGTTATTGTTGTTTTCCATAAGGTTTAATGTCTGCTTGCTCATATTCGATTACAAAATTTTTGGAATGTGAAAAATATGCGTTAGATCATATAAAGGAGTAAATGTATATTCATGTTTACTCTTTCTTAAGATGAATGTTGCACTCTTAGATATTTTAGCCATGGATGATGATTGTTGTAGTGTTCTCTGTAACTGAATGTATTAAATTTACGCTGTGAAATATATCATGCCGAATTTGAATAGTAGTTATATGAGTAAAAGGATTGAAACTTGAATTTTTTTTTTTTAATGAGCCAGTTAGCAACGGAATTGCAAGTCAGCTCAAGAAATCCGTTGCAAAATCAAGAAATCCGTTGCAAAACCCATACTATTCCGTTGCAAGAAGTGAAACCACATATTTGTTAAGTGTGAAACCACAATAGGATAAATATATGTTAATAACGATTCATTTACTTGTTATTGTTGTTTTCCATAAGGTTTAATGTTTGTTTGCTCATATTCGATTACAAAATTTTTGGAATGTGAAAAATATGCCTTAGATCATATAAAATAGTAAATGTATATTCATGTTTACTCTTTCTTAAGATGAATGTTGCACTCTTAGATATTTTAGCCATGAATGATGATTGTTGTGGTGTTCTCTGTAACTGAATGTATTAAATTTACACTGTGAAATATATCATGCCGAATTTGGATAGTAGTTATATAAGTAAAAGGATTGAAACTTGATTTTTTTTTTTTAATGAGCCACTTAGCAACGGAATTGCAAGTCAGCTCAAGAAATCCGTTGCAAAATCAAAAAATCTGTTGCAAAATCAAGAAATCCGTTGCAAAACCCATGCTATTCCGTTGCAAGAAGTGAAACCACATATTTGTTAAGTGTGAAACCACAATAGGCTAAATATATGTTAACAACGATTTCTTTACTTGTTATCGTTGTTTTCCATAAGGTTTAATGTTTGTTTGCTCATATTTGATTACAAAATTTTTGGAATGTGAAAAATATGCCTTAGATCATATAAAGGAGTAAATGTATATTCATGTTTACTCTTTCTTAAGATGAATGTTGCACTCTTAGATATTTTAGCCATGAATGATGATTGTTGTGATGTTCTCTGTAACTGAATGTATTAAATTTACACTGTGAAATATATCATGTCGAATTTGGATAGTAGTTATATGAGTAAAAGGATTGAAACTTGAATTTTTTTTTTTAATGAGCTAGTTAGCAACGGTATTGCAAGTCAGCTCAAGAAATCCGTTGCAAAATCAAAAAAATCCGTTGCAAAACCAAGAAATCCATTGCAAAACCCATGCTATTCCGTTGAAGAAGTGAAACCACATATTTGTTAAGTGTGAAACCACAAATAGGATAAATTTATGTTATAAACGATTCCTTTACTTGTTATTGTTGTTTTCCATAAGGTTAAATGTTTGTTTGCTCATATTCGATTACAAAATTTTTGGAATGTGAAAAATATGCCTTAGATCATATAAAGGAGTAAATGTATATTCATGTTTACTCTTTCTTAAGATGAGTGTTGTACACTTAGATATTTTAGCCATGAATGATGATTGTTGTGGTGTTCTCTGTAACTGAATGTATTAAATTTACACTATGAAATATATCATGCCGAATTTGGATAGTAATTATATGAGTAAAAGGATTGAAACTTGAATTTTTTTTTAATGAGCCAGTTAGCAATGGAATTGCAAGTCAGCAAACTACTAATGTCCGTTGCAACTTTTGTAACGTTTTGCAACAATATCTGTTGCAAACTTTTGCAACGTATTCCCTGATATATCATGGTTTTTACCCCTTTTAAATCATGATATAAGTCTATTTTATAGAGTCTTTCTGCTATTTCGTAGTGTTTTAAAGTCTTTTACAGGTCTTAGCACGTTTGGAGCATAATTGGAGATATTGGAGCTTTCTGGAGCATTTTGAAGCAAAGCTGAAGATCGTGTTGCTGAGTACCCGATTTCACGTCGAGCATCGATCGATACCCCCTGGTATCGATCGACACTCATCGCAGCAAGACACGACCCGTGACTTTAATGAAGCGTTAAAGAATTGCAACTTGGTCCAGAAGTCTTTAATATTTGCAAGAAGCCCCAAAAACGTGACTTAGGTTATTTATAGGAATTTTAGAGCCACTTTGTTGGCTACGCTTTATTTTATTCTGGATTTGTGAGAGAGCTTTTCAAGGGAGACAAGTCTGATACTCTGTTCGTCGAGAGAAGATTTCGAACCCTTTTGTTACTTTTTCTTATTTTCNTGTACACTTTGCTGATGGAGTCGATGATATCGGTGGAGCTGAAGTGGAGGATTGTAACTACGTTGGTGGTTATGGATTTTAGGGTCAGCAATTTGGGTACAACAACAACCGAAACTTCAATAACAACAATCGCAATTACGGAAACTCTTCGTACCAACCCATCTCTCCTAAAACCATGGAGAGTAAGATGGAATCCATGATGGAACATATTCTTCAGGGACAGCATAAGTTGCAGGGGGATTTCAATGGAAAGTTTGACTCTCTGTACATCGATCTGAATGAAAAAATCGAAGCCATCACTCTTAGCCAGAGGAAGCTAAAAACTCAGGTTGCTCAGACAGCAGCAGCTGTGAAGAGGCAGGAAGGTTTTCTTCCAGGGAAAACTGAGAATCCAAGAGCACACGTCAATGCAATCACCATAGGAAGTGCTGAAGAAGCCACTGCAGTGGTAGAGAAAGGATTTGATGCAGGAATTTTCGACGATCCTGTAGAAAAAGACGACTGGAATTCTGAAATCGCACAAGCATCGATCGATACCAGCCTGTATCGATCGATACCAGTACAGACGCCTGCCTGATTGGATGGAAAATCACATGTGTCGATCGATACCCCTCCAGTATTGATCGATGCTGAGACGCAGGTCGAGAAGAAGGCTGAAATTGTCAAGGAGAGAGTGTATATACCTAAGATACCTTATCCTATGCCTCATAGTATGACAAGGAAGGAATGGGAGGACGCCAGATGCAAAGCTTTGTTGGATAAATCGGTTGTGGAGCCTCTTTTTGATGATGATATATCTGCCAGGGACGATTCAAGAGCAAGCGTGTCGATCGATACCCTACCTGGTGTCGATCGATACCCCTCGCAGATCGAGCCAGAAACTATGAAAACGCCTGAGTTGATTGAAGAAAGAGTTCGCAAACCCAAAAAGCAAAATTCTATTCCTCAACATCTCAGAGACCCCATCACTCCAAAGCAGCTGCTTGGCTTTGAGAAGAGAGTACGAAGGATACCCCACTCGTTCACTTTTGAAGAAGCTCTAGAGGGCTGGCCTATGCTAAGTCACTTCAAAGATTGCAGAGAAACTCTGGAAGAGATCGAAGTACTCTTTATCGAGGCAAGATGCAAGTCACTACCGCTGCGGCAGTTGACACAGAGGGAAGACCCAGGGAAATTCGCAGTTCCATGCTCCATCTCAGGAGTTGAATTCGATGCGTCTCTCGTTGACTCAGGGTCTAGCGTCAATGTGATATCAAAGGAAATTCCTGAACGATTGAAGGCTGATATAAGACCCCCTACTATGCTTCTCACGTTTGCGAACTCCTCCACCTCACCTCCATACAGTATTATCCATGCTTTGCCTGTTAAAGTAGGAGATTGTCTAGTGCCCACTGATTTTCAAGTTGTGGAGATGAGCGAAGGATCTGAGGTTTCTCTGCTCCTGGGATGACCGTTTATGGCTATTGTTGGCGCGATCATAGACACACCTAATAAGAGACTCTCTTTCTCTTACATTGACGGAGATGTCTACTATGATGCCATTTCCCCTAGAGGTGCTCCCACACATGTCTCTTGCTTCACTGTTGTCACAGGAGAAACATTAGCAGTTGATCTTTTGGAAGAGCCTCCTGACGTGCCTATTGGCACAGACGTCTCGATTGAACCGCCCAACACCCCCAAGGAAGTTGTCAAGAAGGCTAAGGTAACAAAGAAGAAGGTGAAGAGCAAAAGAGTCGAGAAATCCCCATGTCACTTTGACCCCTCAAAACTATGATGGAGATCCGATTGAGTACAAGGTGAAGTGCAAAGGAGCCTCGAAACCATTTATAAGGCTAGAGTACTTCTTACTTCGGAGCTGAAGGAAAAAGGGCAAGAGTTTGTGGAGGGTTTGTTGAGCAAAACTCTGAAGATAGCAATGTCAAGTTGTGGAGCCTGTTTCGGTGCAAGCTCCCATTCTTATCCTGCCTGAGGGCTTTACAGTCAAGCTAATGACGTTAAACAAGCGCATTGTGGGAGGCAACCCAGTGGTGAGTCTTTTATTTTTTTTTGTATTTTTCGTTTTTTGTGTCTAGAGTGAATCAGATTGGAGCAAACGAAGAGGAACTGAACTGGTATTCACGAAATCGCCAGGGTATCGATCGATACCCTGTTGGTATCGGTCGATACCCTGCGAGCAGTGATGAAATCGTTGAAACCTCTTGTGTCGACTTAAGCCTAGTATCGATCGATACATGCTATGTGTCGGTCGATACTCTATGTTCCAGCAAGGTAACTTCTTGCTCTTCATGATTCTACTCAATTGTTATGTTTCTTTCACTGACTCTAGGCTAGATAACACTGGGGACAGTGTTGTTCAAGTCTGGGGGAGGTGTCTGCTGACATTGTTTTTGTTTTTTTTCTTAGAGTCAGTTGTTTTATCGAGTCAAAATCGATTTTTTGAGTCAAAACTTGTTGGAGATGATGATCCTGTGCTTGAACCTATTGATTTGATTTTGTTTTTGA
>PKML01009406.1:476299-498942 GCA_002933935.1 Eutrema yunnanense | reverse complement strand
GAAAGACATGTAACTATGGGGTCTGTGTTAAAGGTCAAAATTACACTGATGCATCTGATGAAGCGGATTTCTACGGGACCTTAAATGATATCATAGAACTCGAGTACGAGAGGATGGTCAATTTGAGAATCACACTTTTTAAGTGTAATTGGTATGACCCTGTTATCGGTAAAGGCACTCGGAAGAGCAATTGTGGTGTTGTAGACGTTCTTTCATCGAGAAAATACAACAAATACGAACCATTTATTCTAGGTACGTACTTATTAATGTCGATATCATATATATATATATACTGATGTATAACTTATATATACATTTTGTTATATAAACAGCCTCACAAGCGGATCAAGTTTGTTATATTCCGTACCTATACATAAAAAAACCGAAGCAGTTGTGGCTCAATGTTCTAAAAGTGAATCCGAGGGGAAACGTTTCAGGGGAATTATATGAAAAAAAGAATCGACTCTTTTGCAAACAGAAAATGATGATGCTGTATTGATGACTACAATTGAAGATCTCGTACTCGACGATTTCGTACAAGGAGACTAAATAAACCACGATTACGATGTCGGAGATGCGGAACCAGAAGATAAATTTCAGTGTAATTTGTCGTCTTCTGATGAAGAATCAGATGACGAAGAGCCCTACTAATTAACTATGTCATTTATGTCATAATNATCTTTACCTGCATCGACAAAAGTGATGCATCAACATTTGGCTAACCAAATGCTGAGTGAGATTGATCATCCCAACAACAGGCCACCAATTAACAATCAACAATATCAATTATTAACTCAACAATCAACAACACAACAACCGGTATCGATCGATACCCCCATGGTATCGATCGATGCCCACGCAACACGCGTCACCCGACAAGGGCTTAGTATCGATCGACACCCAAAACCCTCCATTGGTATCGGTCGATACTACACGACTCAATCCTTATCCCAAAGGATCAGTATCGATCGATACCCACCTGGTATCGGTCGATACCCTCGCGACCTAACACAGGAAACGCCATACAAACCACCAAAACAACCACCAATCAAGCTTCACACGAAAACACATAAGCTTAACTGGTCACCTTTGGTCACAACTCACCTTAAAACAGCTGAAACGAGCTTCCAAACGATCTTTCCAAACTCAAGATCGAACTCCCTCGCTTCCCGCCCAAAACCAAGGTCTCCAACCTTCTTTCCGAGCTTCTCACCAAGCTCGAACTCCTTGATCTCGCAAGATCTAGCTTCGCAAAGCTTTCCTTTCACTTCTCTCCTTCTCTCTCCCTTTCCTTCTCTTTTCACGACCTTTCTCGACCGTCCTCCGGTCTTATCTTTCCAAGGATCACTTTTATACTCGAAGAAGAAAGAGAAGAAGAAGAAGAAGATAACCACGGAAAAACCCGGCTGGTATCGATCGATACAGGCCAGTATCGATCGATACTGCCTCCAGAACAACCCGAATTAATCATTTCACAGCAATAATCAATTCTTCTGGAAACACGGGCGCTACAGATGCTGTATTGATGACTACAATTGAAGATCTCGTACTCGACGATTTCGTACAAGGAGACTAAATAAACCACGATTACGATGTCGGAGATGCGGAACCAGAAGATAAATTTCAGTGTAATTTGTCGTCTTCTGATGAAGAATCAGATGACGAAGAGCCCTACTAATTAACTATGTCATTTATGTCATAATTTCGGTGTAATTTTACTTTTTCACTTATTTGTCGTTTTAAGTAAAAGAAAACATACAAAACTTGTACTCACAAGGATTTGAACCGTGGGGNGGGGGGGGACATGAACATGTGTGCGAGATTTACCAATGGGCTAAAGTAATTAATTGGTATATGTCACACATAATAATTGTTAACTAGATCAGCATTTAATAAGAAAAAAAAACAAAACATTTGTCCTTTCACCCAGCTCGAATCGTGGGGGAAGAAGAACATTTGTGCGAGATTTACCAGTGGGCTAGAGTAACTAATTGGTATAAGTCACACATATAAATTGTTAACTAGATATTTGTTTATTGAGATTAAAAAAACAAAACCTACGAAACCCTAAGTCCCAAAAACTTTCATCTCCTTCGTCTCCTTTCTTTGAGAAGCTCTTCTTCTTCCAATCTCTTCGCTTTTCATCTTCATCTTCTGTAATCTCTTCATCTTCTTCAATCTTTTCGCCTTTCATCTTCATCTCTTCGCCTTTCATCTTCATCCCCTTTCAATCGAAGCACACGATGCCGGTAGATAAGAACGGTGGTAAACGCCAGAAGAAATTTGGTCCCAACATCTCTCAGAAAGCCAGAGCTTCGTCGCGACCAGTGAACCCTCTACCGCCGCAGTACACCTTCACGCCGGCGCAACCAGTGAACCCTCTACCGCCGCAATCTCTTTCGAATATGTCGTCATCTCCTATGAATCGTCAACCGTCAACGCCAGCAGCAACCATCAATGTCCGGGACTTTCCACATCCGACCCAGCTCTTCTAGAGCACCTTAGAGCAACCACCCGAATGCTCTCCATCTCAAGGTCCGACAATCCATCGACAATCATCTGAACCTCAAGCGCTGCCGATTCCAAGATCTTCCAATTCGAGTGTTCCTCTGCAGAACTCCGACGGTCATAGCAACCACTCAATCAACCACTTCGAAGATGATACGATTGACGACAATGCACAGTTTCAAGCCGACCTCCTGGATGAGCAACTTAGGGTGCTTGAGGCGCTGCTAAGGGTGCCTAACCGGCATGAGTTTACAACGGTGCTGTCTCCGACACGCCCTCAGCTGCCAAACACCACATGGTAAGTGTTTCCATTCCTGTCTAAATTCATGTCTTAATGTGTGTAGTTTTCTTTGTCTCTGTTGATGGTTGGCGATGATGTGTGTAGTCTTTTGTGTCTCTTGTTATGGTTTGTGTCTCTAGTTATGGTTCGTAGCATTACTACAGAAACAGGAACAACTTTTTGCTTGTTAGTATTTGGGTTTTGTGTTTTGTGTCTAGTAGTTATGTGTCTAGTAGTTATGTCTCTTCTGTGTCTAGTAGTTATGTCTCTTATGTGTCTAGTAGTTATGTCTCTTATGTGTGATTATGTCTGAAATTTCTTGTGTTTGAAAATGTCGGTTTCCATTCCTGTCTAAACGTTAACTTCAATTAAGCATCAAAATCTGGTTTTCTTCGTGTTAGCACAAGTGTTTTGTTTTTGTACTGATGAAGCTAGATATGTTTTGTTTGTAGTTGTTATTTTTCAAGATTAGAATGTTTGTAGTTCTTTGGTTAGTTTACAGTCTTCTTTGTTTTGGTGTAAAGAAGATTTTGTACTAGGGAAAGGTTTAGTTCATATCAGGTTTGGATCGTGTCTTCTTTTATTTGTTTTGTTTTTGTACTGATGAAGCTAGATATGTTTTGTTTCTGTACTGATGAAATTTGATCTCTATCTATGTACGGAATGATGTTGGATTTAGATTGTGGTTTCCTGCGTCTTCTAGTTCTGGTCACTGAAAAGCTCTAAGTTTAGTGTTATTCTCTCTTGGTATTATGCTGCGTCTTCTAGTTCCGGTCACTGAAAAGCTCTTACTTGTTGTCTGACGTTGCTGGTAGAGTTCTTTTTCAAGATTAGAATGTTTGTATTTGTTTGGTTAGTTTACGGTCTTCTTTGTTTTGGTGTAAAGAAGATTATGTGCTAGGGAAAGGTTTAGTTCATATCAGGTTTGGATTGTGTCTTCTCTGTTTTGCTGTAATTGTGAGGTTTTTAATGTTTAAGGCACTTATTTGTCTCTGTCTAGGTTTGGCCGTGACAAGGGAAAGCTGACAAGGAAGATCACCAAGGTGTTTACAAACAAGTTTGATGGTCCATACTACAGGAAAGGTACTTCGTCGAGTTCGCGGTAAGCATTTCTCTTCTGTCCATGCTATTCTATGCATTTCTTTCTATTCTGTCCACTAACCCGAATCATACTTCTCTTATAGAAAACGCACACCTGGGATCCCTTAATCTCAGGGGTAGTACAACAACATTTTGAGAGGATTTGTCAAACGTGAATGAAGGATATGGTAAGCACCGCGAGGACTTCTCGACATCGACCACACTGGATTAACCCAACTCTCTGGACAACAATGATAGAGTGTTGGGACACTGAAGAAGCTCGAGAGAGGAGTAAGACCACATCTGCTGCTCGGAAATCTGACCGTAAAGGCCTTGGTGTGCACAAGCACGTATCAGGCCAAAAGTCATATCAGCAAATCCAACAAGAGATGGTAAGTGTAAATTCACTATCTAATACTTTTGCAACTTTCTATTATGTAACAAATTTATATGTTACATTTTCAGAAAGAGGTATTGGGAAGACCGGTTAGTATCGGTGAGGTTTTTGTGAAGACTCACACAAAATCAGATGGGACATTTGTTGATCTGAAGGCTGAGAGGATCGCGCAAACTTACGAGAAGAACTTGCAAGCTAAGATGCAAGAGATCGGGCCTGAAACTTCAGACGGTAGGTCGCAGCAGCGAGAGCTAACCACAGAGGACTACAACGACCTCTTTCTTCAGGTAAATACATGTTATCTTTGGTTTTCTGTCTTTTGCGTTTCATAAATATATGTTTTATTTATGCAGTCAACTTTCACGGATGAAAGAGGCAGGCCATATGGAATAAGAAGCCTCGCAGAGTCTCATGTTGGTGGAAAACGCAAGTTCGAGGATAGCTCTTCATCGTTTCAAGCTCTGCAAGAAAAGTTGGAAGAAGCTCAACGCCAAATAGAAGAACAAGCTGCTTCTAACGCTCGGCGTGAGGCAGAGCTTACCCAACTTGCAGCTGACAACCAAAGCAAGCTTACCCAACTTGCAGCTGACTCACAAACACAAGTTCGAGCATTATTCACTGGTGGAAAGGTATCTTCGTGAAACCGATCCAAATTTTCTGGACTTCATGGCTTCTCAATCTGGTCGGCAGCATGATTCTACACCCTAGTCAATCATTTTATTTCATGTATTTGAACTTTAGAACATTAAGTTTTCTTTGTATTGGTTTGTACTTGATATGTTAAAATAATGTATGATGATTTCTTTGTATTAATTAATGTTTCTTTCATTTTAACGTGTGTAGTCTTCTTATTAGTTTGCGTATGATTTCCAAATTGCTAGGTAATACAAATATGGTACAGTATTACCATTTTGAATTTCGTCAATAAAACCAGTCGCTATGTAGTCGTAAATCAGTCGCAAAACAGTCGTAAAAGATGACCAAATCACTATTCCGATGAACATATTAGTCGCAAATCAGTCGCTAATACAGACGCATATTAGTTGGGACGTAGTCGCACAATTTCACGACTCTTTAACGACTACAGCAAAACGACTTCCACACGACACAATATATAGTCGCATGTTGGTCGTTAATTTAGTCGGTACATGGTCGCATATATTTACGACTGACTTGCGACTGAATTATGTAATCGCACCGAAGTCGCAAATCAGTCGTAAATTTACGACTACTTGTTTTTACGACTTAACATTTCCGACTATGTCACTTAGTCGTAATGTAGTCGTAAAACCAGTTTTAGCGACTGTTTATGTAGTCGCGAAAACCATGTTTTCTTGTAGTGTTTGTTTCTGTTCAAATTTGTGTCATTTCATGGATTTGTCTGAGTTGTTTAATCGGAAATATGACTTGTTAAAGTTCACAACTTCAGAAATACTAACTTCTGCTCACTTTGCTAATGTAGAAACTGTAGTTACGATGGAAGCAAGGAAAGGAATCGTATCCGGACTCCCATCATTCGGAGTGAAACCACAAGTCCGCTAACAGCCAGAAGAAGATGCTAATGACGATCAAGGAAGTGACAGTGACGTGGAGGAGATCACAATAGAAGAATATAGACGCGCTATGGGCTACCTGATACGCAGAGAGGATGACGAAGAAGACATCGATCTGATGTACCAGAGAGCTTTGCGAAACCTCAGTTACAATGCCCGATCCACTCCAATGAAAAGGCCAAAACAAGAACAAGGACATTCCTCAAGAGGCGAAGCTCGTCGTAGAGACTAGAGACATGGTATCGATGCTGTTGTAAATACTAGTGTTTTGCTTTTGTCTATGTTTGATGGTTACATGGTATGTTTAAGATTTCATGTTTTGTATGTTATGACTTTGTTGTTTTAGAATTTTAATGGAAAATCTAGTTATATTTTATGATATAATTGTCTTTAATTAGTGTTAATTATATTAATTTGGTAATATCATCTCAATATATAGCAATACAATTATAGCACGATACAAATATTCGGTTGCATTTTATATTTGTCATCATAATTAGTGTTACAACACGAGAAAAATGCCATGAAACAATAATCAATGACATTTTTAATCTCATACTATAGATTATCTTACAACACGACAAAAACGCCATTAATAAATAATAAATGGCGTTTAAAAATTGTCACTATTAAAAAAATTACAGCATTAAAAATATGATACGAAAAATCTAAGAATGGCACGAATATGACGCTAGGAAATTAATTTCTATAGCTTTTGATTTTCTCTATCATAGGTCAGACTAACGTAGCATTTTTTTTTAAATGCTACGGTTAGGGGGGGGTCTATTGTAGCTGCGGCGAACCTAGCGTTTTAAAATACTCTACCAAAGGCTACGGTAGCATTTTTTCGCGCTACCAACGTGCCTTTTTCTTGTAGTGTGGCCATTATGATTTTGCTGAGCATCTTGATTTTGACCGTCTTCCTGCATATCATTCTCATCAACCTCCCGAATTTGAACACCTTGGTTTGCATGCGGGGCAATATCATGATAATTATTGTCATCTTCATCATCAGAGATGTGGACAAGGCCTCTATTTTGCACAAGACAATTGCCTGAATCATGCGTTAGCATTCCGCAAACCTCACAGAAACCACAAAGCCGTTCATAGCGAAATCTGAGGAGAGTGTTCACACCAGGTAAAAACTGGAAGTTGCATTGAAACCTCAATGAGAGATTGACATCCCAATTGATTCTTACACGGGCATACTCACGTCTTGCAACTGCCTCAGGATGATAATCAACATCCATCAACATACCAAAAACACGTTCGATATGTGCGATGACATCTTGGTTCATGTACTGTAACGGAACATCATGAATTTGGATCCAAAATGGAATGAAGTTCAGCATTATAAGGTCCATTTGTGGTGCCCATCTGTGAAGACTCAACATTTTGTCTGCAAATGCCCAAGGTCCTCGTCGGAGCACGCTCTCCAAGATCTCTTCTGTTGGGAAGATGAATTGGAACCGGTGGTTATCGACAATTCGACCAAACACAAGACCTTTGAGACCCCAGATGCATGGTAGATTCGCAATGATTAAACGGAGATTTTGCATGCGAGGTATTGTGGGTCTCCCCATGAGAACGCAAAAGGCTCATCTTCAACACCAAGATCCAGATCTTGAACGTCTCTTCGCAGATTGTCCGCCATCTTCATTAGAGTTGAGTAAAATTGAAGAGGAAAATATATATTTGAAGGAGATTGCTGGAGAAATTGTGTAGATATCCAAATTGGATTTCTCAATTTATATTTGCGGAATATCACCGATTTTGATGGAGAATATGCATCACTAGGGATCGTGGGATCCAAAGTGGGGAAATCTGTCACCGTTCGAGAGAGTGAGACATGATCTCCGATCTCGCCGGCGAGAAATAAAAAAATTGTCACCGGAGTGGTGAAAATCAAACGGAAAATAACTGTAAAGATATCGCCTTTTGTGAGTCGCCACTCGAATCGTCATTTAGTTTTTCATAATATTTTATTTTATTTATCTGGAATTCGTCAATTTCTAATTTTAAATTTATTTTTAGAGAGAATTGTTATCAACTGTAAACATGGAAGACATTTAAACATATTTGATTTAATGTCAAAATAGTTTAATTTTTGTATAGTTTTTATTTTCTATGATAACTTACAAAAATATTAGAAATAGTTAAAATAACTTACTAGAATTTTAAAAATATGAATAATATTTTTTTCCCAAAAATACCCTTGGCATATATAGATTCCAGTCTACCATTCCTTTGGCAGACTTTGCATATATTTGGTAGACTTTGCAGGTACTTGGTGTAGACTTAGATTTTAATATGCTAGTCTGCCATTTTTTTAGGCAAACTCTGCGAATATTTAACAGACTTTGCAAATATTAGACAGACTATGCAGGTTTTTGGTAGACTTTAAAAAGTCTGTCAAACTTATTGGTAAATTTAGATTTAAGTCTGCCATTCATTTGGTAGACTGTACGAATATTTTGCAGACTTTACAAATATGTGGCAGGCTTTACAAATATTTGGCAGACTTTACATATATTTGGCAGACTCAGTAAGTGTGTAGACTTAAATGATAGTCTACCATTTTCTTTTGCAGACTTTGCGAGCATTTAGTGTAGACTTAAATGATAGTCTACCCTTTTCTTTTGCAGACTCTGCGGATATTTGGCAGACTCTTCCAGTATTTGGCAGACTTTACGAAAGTCTTCCAAACTTAGCGGCATACGTAGATATCAGTATGTTAGTCTTCCATTTTTAGGGTAGATTATGCACATATCTGGCATACTCTTCCAGTATTTGGTAGACTTTACGAAAGCCTTCCAAACTTAGCGGCAGACGTAGATATCAGTCTGATACTATGCCATTTTTAGGGTAGATTCTGCACATATCTAGCAGACTCTTCCAGTATTTGGCAGACTTTACGAAAGTCTTCCAAACGTAGCAGCAAAATATATATCATTTTGCTAGTCTACCATTTTTTTTGGCAGATTATGCGGGTATTTGGCACTCTTCCGGTTTTTGGCAGACTTTACGAATGTCTTCCAAACTTATCGACAGATGTAGATATTAGTCTGCTAGTCTACCATTTTTTAGCAGATTCTGCGAGTATTTGGCAGACTCTTCCAGTATTTGACACACTTTACGAAAGTCTTCCAAACTTACATGTAAACTTAGATTTCAGTATACTAGTTTGCCATTTTGTTTGTAGACTATGTGGATATTTGGCACACTCTACGAATATCATTCATAAACTTCAAATATTTGAGATGTTTTATACAACTTTTCCAAACTTACTGATGGAGGGTAAGAACCGAGTTCAGCTCAATCTAGGGATTCAAAAGAGAATCGCTAGAGACCTGCTTCTCAAGAAGATGAATTTAATCAAATCTTACTCAAGGAAAGAAAAAAATTGCTTGTTTATTAATTCTCAAGGTCTGATAATACAAGGTAAAGGTAGAAGGCTATATATAACCAAGTCATTCCTATTTCTAAAAAGGAAAACTAAAACCCCAACGATAAAAGAAATTGCCAATAAGTAAATAAAACAAAAATAAGGAAATATGCTAAAATGTGTTAAAGCCGTTGAGATGCTGCTGCATCAGGACTCCCCGGGTGCGAAGGATTCGCCCTCGAATCTGGAACATGATCAACTGGAAGGTAGCGAGATAGATACTTGACATTAAATACATCAGATGTAGTGATATCTGGAGGAAGACTAAGACAATATGCATTGTCATTGATGTGTTCTAAAACTTCCAGAGGTCCGATCTTCTTAGCTTTGAGCTTGTTGTAGGCACGAGCAGGCATGCGATCGCGAGTAAGGACAGCCCAGACAAGATCACCAACCTCAAAGACAAGACGGCGTCGGTGTGCATCAGCTGCAGCTTTATATTTAACCATAGAAGCTTCCAAATTAGCCTTCGTCCGTGCGTGTGTCTCCAAAATGTTATCCACAAAAGTTTCAGCAACACCATGTAATCGTACTCGGTCTGGAAGAGAAGACAAATCTGGTGGTCCACGAGGAATAACTCCGTAGATAATCTGAAATGGGCAAAAACTAGAACTCCGATTTATGGCGTGATTGTGGGCAAATTCGGCTTGAGGAAGTTTAGAATCCCATGTCTTAATGGAAGTACCAACCAAACAACGCAAGAGATTGCCCAAAGAACGATTAGTAACGTCAGTTTGTCCATCGGACTGGGGATGGTAAGCGGAACTCATGTCAAGGCTAGTATCTAGAAGTTTCCACAAAGAACGCCAAAAATGCCCAAGGATGCGAGAATCTCGATCATAAACAATGGATAATGGCAAACCATGTAGATGATAGATTTCTCGAAAGAATAAGGTCGCCACTTGTACGGCGTCTGTAGTACGTTTGCAGGGAATGAAATGAACCATCTTGGAGAAACGATCAACCACGACAAATATCGAATCATATCCCTTCTGCGTACGCGGGAGACCCATCACGAAATCCATGCTAATATCTGTCCATGGCTGTGTGGGAATAGGTAAAGGAATGTACAAACCTGCATTGGAAGCTTGACCCTTTGACGTTTGACAAATGACACAACGTTCTACAAAGCGCTCCACATCGCGTCTGAGAGAGGGCCAAAAATAGGCCGAAGAAACCAAGTGTAAAGTGCGGTCACGACCGACGTGTCCCTCGTTATGTAGTTCAAAAATAAGTTGTAACCGTAGGCTGCATTCGGGGATACACAACCGATTATCACGAAACATGAATCCGTCGTGAAGAGAATATGGTATCGCAGACCCATTCATCACTGCTTCCAAGATTGGACTAAAGAATGGATCAGTTGTGTACAAATCTGCAAAGGAGCTAAAGCCGGGAATAGAGACGTGAAGAACTGCGAGTAGGGAATGGCGCCTACTTAATGCATCTGCAACACGATTACTAACTCCCGACGTGTGTTTGATGACAAAAGTAAATTGTTGGAGATAAGAGATCCAAGAAGCATGGCGAGAGGAGACTTTATCCTAGTTTCCGAGATGTTTAAGTGCGTCATGGTTTGTGTACAAGACAAAATCTTTGTGAAACAAGTAGTGTCTCCAATGCTTGATAGCGTGGATAATGGCATAAAACTCAATGTCATAAGTACTATAACGAAATCGAGCACCATAAATCTTCTCGCTGAAAAATGCAATCGGTCGATTTCGCTGGCTAAGAACTGCACCAATTCCTGTTTTGGAAGCATCACAATGTAGCTCAAAGACCAAAGAGAAATCAGGTAGAGCCAAGATTGGTGCTGAGTTTAACTTCTCTTTGATGATGGTAAACGTAAGTGATGCCTCGTGTGTCCAAACAAAGGTTCCATCGCGAATGCTATTTGTGATTGGGGTCATAAGTGAACTGAATTGCGGCACAAAATGACGATAAAAAGAGGCTAACCCATGAAAACTGCGTGCTTCGAAGATGGTCGTCGGTTGCGGCCAAGATTGAATCGCAGAGACTTTGTCAGGATCAACGGCAAGTCCATCAGCCGAGACTATATAACCCAAGAAGTGCACTTGTGGAGAGCCGAATGAGCACTTCTTAAATGACGCAAAAAGCTTTTCTCGACGCAAAACAACAAGAACCTCTCGGAGATGTATTAGATGTTCTTCAAGGGATAGACTGAATATTAAAATGTCATCAAAGTACACAACCACATATTTACCGATGAAAGGACGCAGAGCTTGATTCATGACACGCATGAAGGTACTCGGTGCATTAGATAAGCCAAAAGGTATAACCAACCACTCAAAAAGGCCTTCACGAGTTTTAAAGGTTGTTTTCCATTCATTTCCTTGCCGAATGCGAATCTGATGATAGCCGCTGCGTAAATCCAACTTGGAGAAAACACGGGCAGCACCGATTTGATCAAGCAAATCATCTAGTCGAGGAATGGGAAAGCGGTAGCGAACCGTAATCGTATTAATGGCTCGACACACATACGCCATGAGCAATCTTTTTTTGGAACTAGCAGCGCCAAAACTACACAAGGGCTTAAACTCTCGCGTAGAAAACCTTTGGAAACCAAACTTTCAACCTGCTTACGGAGCTCTTCATGCTCGCTAGGGCTCATTCGATAATGTGGGCGGTTAGGGAGCGAAGCATCGGGAACCAAGTCAATTTAATGTTGAATATCACGCAATAGAGGTAGTCCGGGAGGTAAATCATCGGGAAAAACATCAGCGAATTCACGGAGAAGATCAGAAAACTCGGGATTCACTTGTGGTACGATGGACGAGGAAGTAGGTGTGGTGAGGAGGATGATAACAAGACCTTCATGTCGCATTGCAACTTCAAATTGCGTTTTTTGCATCAACAAAAGAGGAGTAGCTGGCGAAGGGAGGGGTTGCGGTGGAGATGGTTTCAGCGTGAAGTTGCGATTATTAAACTTGAAGCTATAAGTATTGAGGAAACCATCATGTGTTACTCTCCGGTCAAACTCCCAAGGACGACCCTGCAGCAAGTGACAAGCGTCCATTGGAACCACGTCGCAATACACTTGATCATGATACGCATCTCCAATGGAAAAAGTAACCAAAGCACGACGTGTAACACGCACTTCACTGGATTGTTGTAACCATGCAAGGTGATAGGGATGAGGGTGTGCTTCGTCTTTGAGCTCTAATTTCTGGACTGCGTCTGCTGCAATAACGGTTTCGCTACTACCATAGTCAATTATGAACTTACAAACCTTGCCCCCAATCGTACAACGTGACTGAAACAAGGCGTGACGCTGTGGGAATTCAACTGGAAGGCGAGGTGCTAAACAAGACCTCCGTAACACCAACGAGACACCCGTGTCGGCTTCCAATTCCATTGTTGATTCATCCTGGTCGTCGAGATACTCGATGCATCAAGCAACAGCCCTCGGCGATTGCGTTTTGGGCAAGACGACTGGCGATGACCCGGTTCGCCACCGGAGAAACAACGAAGAGTACCGACCCGATTTGTATGGTTAGGGTCCACTGGAACAATTGTTGTTTCTGGTTGAGTGGGCACAATCTCTTTTGTGGCTGGAGGGAGACTCATCGCAGTAGACGGTCGAGGCTGGCGTGAGGAACTCCAAGTAGAGAAATTAACCTTGGTTTGAGATTCAACAGTTAAAGATTGTTGATGAGCTTCAGCGATGGTTAGAGGATTGAACTGATTCAAAGTGTGTTGGATTTGTTGTCGTAAACAACCGACGAAACGAGCCACAATCTGATTTTCTGAATCTTGGAGATCAATCCGATTCAGCAGCAAGAAAAATTAGGTGGCATACTCTTCGACGTAGCGGCTTCCTTGTCGTAAATTCTGGAGTTTCTGGAACATAAGTTGATCATAGTTGTATGGTAGAAATGTTTTACGCAGAAGCTTCTTCAATTTGTCCCATGAGACGATCTTCGACTTGCCTAAACGAGTACGAGACGCCTTGATTTGGGTCCACCAAGCTGCTGCTCTGTTACGAAAACGCATTGCAATTACAGGGACACAACGTTCTAGGGGAACGCGTTTAAATTCTAATATATCTTCAACCATTACGATCCAGTCAAGTAACTCTTCTGCAGCTGGGCCACCGTGAAACTCAGGAATTTCAAATTTGAAGCTCTGTTCCCAGCGCCAATCTTCGTTCTGTACCACGACAAGGTTTGCGCCGAGATCAGCAAAAGGGTGTTCTTCGTTGTCGAAGTGTTCGTGATTGTCTGGGTGATTTTCGGGAGGAGGTGGGGCATGCTGAGCTGTCAAAGCTTGCATCGCTGTTACGGGCCGGTTGATCTGCTCCTGGATGCGAGCCAATGTCTGTCGCGTGAGTTTATCTTCCGTCGGAGGTTGTTCACGTCGAGGAAACTCTCGGCATGGTGAAAAATTGGGTTTTGCTCTGATACCAACCTGATGGAGGGTAAGAACAGAGTTCAGCTCAATCTAGGGATTCAAAGAGAATCGCTAGAGACCTGCTTCTCAAGAAGATGAATTTAATAAAATCTTACTCAAGGAAAGAAAACAATTGCTTGTTTATTAATTCTCAAGGTCTGATGATACAAGGTAAAGGTAGAATGCTATTTATAGCCAAGTCATTCCTATTTCTAAAAGGAAAACTAAAACCCTAACGATAAAGGAAATTGTCAATAAGTAAATAAAACAAAATAAGGAAATATGCAAAAATGTGTTAAAGCCGTTGAGATGCTGCTGCATCACTGACTCATATACCTAGACTCGATACTACTAGTCTTCTATTTTCCTAATTTGCCTGATTATGTGGATATTTGATATACATTACAAAACGAAGCAAACCTTAGAAAAAAGAAAAAGCCAAAGTGATGAACAAAATTTGACACTTTAACTCGTAATAGTTAAAGTCGACATCACACACAAGAGCTTTGTTGGTGAGCAAAAGAGAAATGAAATATCATTAGCGGGCTGATATTGATCGGATTCGTCTCCGAAATTTCAGGTCTTAAATTTTCAAATCTTAAAGCCTGCAAGTGCACAGATGTGCGTTGTAGTACTTGAGGTATCGATCCACAGGGAGATGGTCATGTTCTATGAGACCTTAGACACTGTATAGTAAATAAACCTAGAACGAATATATTTTTATAGGGTTTTTGTAACTAGAATTGTAAAGAACGAGAAACGGAAAACTTCTACTAATCTAATCTAAGAAAATCGATGGCTACTCTAAACTAAGGGAATTTTAACTACTAAACTTATGCTAAGAGAAACTAAACCTATCCTAAGAAAAACTAAGACTATCCTAATACCTAAGAAAATCGACTACTAACCTAAACCTAATGAAATCGATAACTAAACTACTTCTAAGGATTCTATTGCTAAACTACACTACTAGAGACGGTTGTAACTATCCTAAAACGTTGCTGGGTCGAGAGGAATATCTCGGGGTATGCTCGATTCAATCAAACGGCCCCTAGCTCATTAGTAACCGGTGTTTCTAGATTATAACTCCACGAACATGACAGAATAATGACGCAGTCTACTTCTGTATAACCTACGTCCTCCAATCTATTCACTCGACCAGTAGCTTTTGTTTCTGGCCGCGCGTAAGATTTTGATATGCTAGTGGGTCCATAGGTTCACGGCACTCCGTAAGTATACTTTCGAAATCTTACGACGCGCACACCTTGTGGATAAAATTTGATGGTGATTAGAAGCAACACTTTTGTGGTTCAAAACTCCCCCTATCAGCCACTAGTTCTTGACACTAGATTCATGCATTAACAACTTTCCACAAGAAGAGCTCTAAAAATCGGCTAGGGTTTACCGAGTGAAATCCTTATCGAACATATAATTCCTCTCGATAACCCTTTTAACCCAACAATCTAAACTACTAACACATACTGAAAAAGACATAATTAAATTAAACATGAGATTGGTGAAGAAGCCTCACGAACTCGGTGAGAAACCTCCTCACCAATACCGAAAATCTCTATGCAAAAGTACAAGAATGAAAGCAAAAAAGTGTGTAGAAGGGTGTCTAAGGTTGGATGCGGGTGGATTCCACAAAAATTCTGTCTAAAACAAGTATATATAGGTCTTTAACAAGCTTAGGTCGTTTTAGGGTTTGACGGGAAAAGACGGTTTTGGCCTCGGGTTAAGAAACAGATCATCTAGGGCATAATTAGCTCTGGCTGCGGGTCCGTAGCGTCTGGCCGCGGCGAACTGGCCTCTGGCCGCGGGAGTAATGGCTCTAGGGGCGGTAGAATGGTGCTTGGCCGCGGGTCCGGCGCCTCGACCCGCGGTGGACTGCTTCTTCGGGCAGCTTCATCGGTCTTCAGTGCTTCGGGTATATTTTAGGATCCAACCATTGGATTATTCCCAATCCAATTGCATTTGAAGCTGGTTGTCTCTACTTTGTTGTATCCAAATTTGGTGATGATCAGACGGTGAAAAGATCATCTTTGATTGCAAGACTTCTTGACAGTCCGAGTTTATCCAAAAGCGTACTTTTGTTCCGAAATACACTCTTTTACTCCGAGTTACCTGAAATGAGTCTTAAAACCGCAAACATGCGAAACCCGTAATAAAAACATAGAAAACCAAGTGGAACACTTATTAATGTTTTTAAAATATATATCAAAACGGGTAAAAATATGGTGTAAGAATACGGTGTTATCCTCAAACAAGACAAAGCTCAAGCTTGGAAATGATCAAACGAAAATCATCGGGAACAAAAATCTCAGAGACCGTCCTTCTAAATCAAAACCATCGAACTACATTACTCGCAATCTAGCCTATAAAATTCTCACTAGAAGTTCCCGTAACACTAGTCCACGGTATCTGTCATACGAAATATAAACTTTCAAAATCCAAAAATCAGGTCAACTAGCTCTCTAAATTCATTAAGTATAGGCGTGGGTTTCTCATCAAAATGATTAAACCAAGACAATTGATGCTAGGTATTAAGGGCATTTAGGGGTGAGGTTAAGAGTGTTTTGGGTTACCGTAATTTCGCCTGAGGGTGCGAGATATTATGCAAAACAACAAGAGAGGAAAGACTTGTTGATCACCAAAACTTACAGTCACTTCTTCTTGCGTAAAAATGTTAATCTTCCTCCTTTCTCCGAAAACAGAATTTTTCAGTCATTCCCCCAGACTTAGAATTTTCCGTGGGCTCGGAATGACAGACTTCTCACAAACGAACCATGGATGCTTCATAAGTATTTCGACCAACCTAGGCTCTTTTAAGGCTCTTGTTTCCTTTTCCTTTCATTTTCGAATTTTTTTTTTTTTTTTGAAAGGGGGAAACGCCTTTTATTGAAGTAGAGCTTTAGGGGCATGAAAATTTACCATGATATTGAGTTTTTCCAAGGCATAACCATGCTCGTGTCTTTGTTGAATTCACCACCACCGATCGCGTATAGTCTTCGTCTTTAGTGACTGAAAGATGTGTCGTTCCTCCCTCTCCGGCGTTTTTGCACATATCTGCACATAAGACACAAAGAGAGTTGCATGAGGTTTGAACAATGGTTAAGTTTTGGGCGGGATACCAACTAAAGATGAGCTGACCATTCATGTACGACAAAAAGTGGTAAAAGGTAAAAGTACGTCATCAATGAATGGTTCGTTATCTTTGCCTAAACCTTTGATGAGAAAATTAAGTAAATATTAAGTCCAAATAAAATAGAGCTAGCATATTCCATCCTAGAGAATCTCTATGGTCTAAATTCCTCTAGGGATTTCGCATTAACATAAACTCTAGCTACCGCCTAGTCTAGAACCAAATTACGAAACAGCATGTTACTAGGAGATAGCGTAGAAGCACACTGGTCGGTTATCTTCATAGATTCCTTTCATTATTCCCTCAAAAAGTATTCCTACGCTTTTAAAAAAACTTGAATTTTTTTAAGAAAAACGTCGAAAAATGCAAACACAAATGAAAGAAGTGGTGGTTAGTAAGGGATGGAATCCTCCCCCAGACTTAAATCACACAGTCTTCAGTGTGAAATAAATCGAGTAAGGACGAATAATAGATGTATGTAATAATTGAAAAAGTTTAAGGGAAAAAGAAAACTTACCTGGATTTGCGAATGGGATGGTGGTGATTTAGGGATGGTAGATGATGATATGGTGATGGGAATGGATGTGGGGATGTTTGGGAATGATTTGGAATCGAGCGAGGAACGAAACAAATCATTCGGGATCGGCAGGGGGCTCGCTGCGGGTCGGACTTGTGCGGTCGCGGCCACTAGTAAGCCGGCAGCGGGTCGGTTGATCACAACCGCGTCCAAGGGCTAGCTCACCGCGGGTCTGACTTGTGCAGCCGTGGTCGAGCTTCTTTTGTTGTCGAGTCCTTCCTTGCGGTTCGGGCTAGATCGAGCAGCTTCGAACCGTGTCTCCATCTTTTTGTCTTTTCGGTTTTTAGATTTTTTTTGGTTTTTTTTGGTTTTTTTGGGGGTTTTTTTTTAGAAAACTGAAAATTAAGAAAAAAAAAAGTTAGTAGAAAAAGAAAGAAAAACTAGAAAGAAAAAAACGTACCTAAAATGGGTTGTCTCCCATTGAGCGCTTTTGTTTAAAGTCGTTTAGCTCGACGTTGGTATCGAGGTGAGCTCAGTCGTAGAAAGACAGTTTCTTACGACAAGTCTTCTTTGATCTTCTTTTGGTTTCCTCGTCATGTGAATCATCGCTTGTTCGTGGATCGGTATCAAGTTCGGGATCCATTATGCTAGAACGTCTTTCTTCTCCTTTTTTGAGTGGTATGGAAGTGTAGAATACGTGTTTTAGCGAATGAACCACGTCGATTTGGCCAATTCATGATGACTCCAACGGTTGATAAGAGCGGCCATCCTAGAATTATCGGTGTTGCATCTTTCTTCGTAGTTTGGACGATGTAAAAATCGACGAGGGCTATGCAATATCCGATTCTTATTGGCATGTCTCGGGCAATCCCTTTTGGTGTGATACAAGTCTCGTCGGCCATGCTGATTTTTGTTCGGGTATGGTGTATGTGCTTAATACCGATGCGCTTTGCGGTCGATTTTGACATGATGCTCAAGCAAGCTCCATAATCACAAAGAACATTCTTAAATTCAACTCCACGAATGCTACAAGTGATAAGGAACTGACCTTGTTCTTCGATTTTCTGGAGACTCCTAACGGGTTTTCCATTCATGGCATTGTCGAAAAGATCTTCTATCTCCATTATGGACTCCTTGCTTTCACAAAAAAAATGACCAATCATATGATCCATGTAAGCTCTAGCAAAAGTAGTACCTCGAGATAGACCACGAACAACGTTGTTGAATTCTTCTAGTTTTTCTCGGCTTATCTTGTTCGGGTATCCTTGATGCTTCTCGGGATGGAATATTCGGATAGCATGGGAAGCGGCATAAGGCGTTAATGGGTGTGTTTCCTTTTGAAGTAAGTGCGAATGTCCTTCTTGCTCTCCATGCTATAACGGAAGAATTCTTGTAGACGGCCTCTTTCCCAAACTTCTTCGAAAGAGATATGCATCGGGATTGACCTCACGAAGTGGTTGAAGTCAATCAATCTCTCCCGGGTTATGTTCTGTGTTCTTGGCTTCTCAGGCATTGGGCTTGTTGGAGGTGTTGCTTCAAAGGCTGAGTAAGGCATATAAGGCATTGGGCTTGCACCTTGCTCAAAGGAGAGTTTTCAGGATTCAAACGGCTCGAAGAGAGACGAACAGGGGCTGGCCGCGGGTCCAAGGAACGGAGGCGCGGCGAACGGTGGTGTGTTCGCGGGTGAAGCAGGCAGAGGTACTGCGAGAGGAGGGCTGGCCGTGGCCGGAGAGCTCGCGCCAGTGGTGAAAGGAGTCCGTGGGGACTTGACCGGTTCGTCGTCTTCTTCATCTCCTTAGGTGTTTTCTTGTTCTTGTGAGTCATCTGGCTTCTCCTCCAGGTCATGAATATGATCATTAAGTGTTGGATCATGCTCCTCATGATTTTTAGATAATTTCCCTAAACGAGGCTTGATTATTTTTTGTGTGTCAGATAAGTGACTAACCGAATCATCGGTTTCTATAGCCTTGTATTCGAGTATGCTGAGACGATACTCGACTTCTCGAAGTTCATCATCAGTCTTCTGTCTGTACCAAGAGGCAAACTCACTAGTCTCTTTAATTTCTTGCTTTGAATCGCGAATCTCCATGGAATTTTGAATAATGTCATATTTTTGCTTCGTTTGTTCCTCCTCCATGGTTTTTGTCTTTTCTTGGATGGCAGCAGCGTCTTGTAGAGTTTGTTTCTCAAGGGTGATGATGTGAGCAGCGAGGTCATCAAACTTCTTGTTGAATTCAGTGTAGATTGTGTCTAGCCTTTTGTTCATGGCCGCCTCGGTCACGACTTGGCAATCGAGGTATTGATTAAGCATGACGTTGATTGCCTCCAGACGTATGCTAATCTCAGAGTTGAACACGTGCTGGTCCAAGAATTGATGGTGTTGATGGTATGAATGGTGTCTAGAGTTGACAACGAGAGACGCAAAAGGTTCGTCTCGGTAGTAAGGAGGCTCGTGGCTTCCTTGAGAGTAGTTGGTCGGTGCTGGTTTTTGATCCATGTAGAACGAGTCACACACAGCATGTGAGTCGTGACAGTGGTGAGCGCAAGATGGGTCATAGTAACCCCGCTCGTAGTAGCAATTTTTATCCAGAGGCGAGTTCATGTTTCAAAGCCTGAAACGAAGAAAAAACAAAACCAAAAATCAAATAGCAAAAGTTTGTTCTAGAGTCGTTCTACTAACCTCTAAGGTGTGATAGAAACTGTAGCGATCTCTCCCCGGCAACGGCTCCAAAAACTTGATGCGTTATCGGATTCGTCTCCGAAACTTCAGGTCTTAAATTTATAAACCTTAAAGCCCGCAAGTGCATAGATGTGCGTTGTAGTACTTGAGGTATCGATCCACAGGGAGATGGTGCTGTTATATGAGACCTTAGACACTGTATAGTAAATAAACCTAGAACGAATATATTTTTATAGGGTGTTTGTAACTACAATTGTAAAGAACAAGAAACGGAAAACTTCTACTAATCTAATCTAAGAAAATCGATGGCTACTCTAAACTAAGGGAATTTTAACTACTAAACTTATGCTAAGAGAAACTAAACATATCCTAAGAAAAACTAAGACTATCCTAATACCTAAGAAAATCGACTACTAACATAAACCTAATGAAATCGATAACTAAACCACTTCTACGGACTCTATTGCTAAATTACACTACTAGACACGGTTGTAACTATCCTAAAACGTTGATGGGTCGAGAGGAATATCTTGGGGTATGCTCGATTCAATCAAACGGCCCCTAGCTCATTAGTAATCGGTGTTTTTAGATTATAACTCCACGAACATGACATAATTATGACGTAGTCTACTTTCGTATAACCTACGTCCTCCAATCTATTCACTCGACCAGTAGCTTCCATCTCTGGTCGCGCGTAAGATTGTGATATGCTAGTGAGTCCATATGTACACGGCACCCCGTAAGTATACTTTCAAAATCTTACGACGCGCACTACAAGAAAACAAGCCATTTCGGATGGCCAAATTCGTCGGAATCCCGTCGGTTCTATCTCGTCGGAATAAAAAAATTCGTCGGAAATCCCTCGGAAATTTCCGAGGCAGAATTTACCGACGCCTTTCCGAGGCATAATCCGTCGGGAATAATTCCGACGGATTTCCGAGGACTAGTCCGTCCGGAAGACTTCCTCGGAAATCCCTCGGACACATCCGAAGGTACAATCTGTCGGAAATCCCTCGGAATTTCCCGAGGGATTTCTGACGGATTAAAAAATTTGTAATTTTTAAAAAAATAAAAAATGGAATTATTTATTTATTAAATTAAATAATATTAAACGAAAATAGAAAATTAATTATATAATTAAATTACAAAATAACATAATTTTTAAAAGTTTTTGAAATTTGAAAAATTACACACACAAAAAACGAAATCAAAACGTCGGGTAATCATCGAATTTTGATTTAAACCACTCGTCCATCTTGTCGCTCTTCGTTTTCTGAGTCGAGAGCTCGTCCTACAAAACCGTGACCTTGTCCTTGAGCTCTTCGTTTTGCCGGATAAGGTCTGGATCTATCGAGAAACCGAGCGAAGAAGATGCTCGTTGGGTCGCAAGCATACCCAACCCCGGCTGACGACCTTTTTTAACGGGTACCTCCTACGAAAACAATAAAAAAACATTAGAATTTGTTATTAACAAATAATTATCTAAATTGAAATAATAATCTATATTTTTTACTTACCCCGAGGACTAGGTCGTTCATCTCGGACCGAGTGATTTCGTTGGATCCGGTGAAGCCGTCATGTGATCTCTAGATGAGAATCTCGTCTTGCACCTTCGTCACCTTTTCGACGATCTCCCTGACGGCTCCATCGTCAATTCGGCCCGGCTTCTTGTTGGTGTGCGTCATCACCATCACTTGCACGTGATCGGGTACTTCGCTGTATTCCTCCGTCTACAAAATAAATAAAACCGTTAAAGAAAACCATTTTCTTATAAAAAACAACTAAAAACCAAAAAATACTTACCATTTCGATTTCGGTTTTCTTGTAGCTCTTTGCCCCGTTGTTGTGGATAGCTTCTCCCTTCCCGTTTCGTTGACTCTTTCGGTTCTTGGAGTTCGTCTGAGATAGTGATTCGGTCTTCGGCTCTTTCCAATACGGGATGTACTGCGTATACACATCCGCGTTCAAGCCTTTTGGCTTATCTTTCCCCTTTCTCCAAGCCTTCTTCCACGCGCTCATATGGCGCGAGAATTGCGTACTGGCCTCCGAAAAAAATTCGTCCTCCACCGTCTTCGCGATCGTATGCTTCCAATTAAACTCTTGCTACAAAAAAGAAATAGAAATAAAGATGTTAACAAAATCTCAAAATATATAACAAAAAATAAATAAATGATCACTTACCACAAACGTACGAAACCACATGTGCTGTTCGGAGGACGGAATATCGGAAAATTTCCTGAACGGTTTGTCGAGGATGCTGTGCAATATCTTTAGAATGGACTTGCTAATTGATATGATCATGGAAAGCAAGGAAGCTGAGGAAGCAGAAGCAGACAAGGAATTGGAGCCGACTGGAGTGATCACTCGATCCAGAGCTAAGAAGATGGCAAGTGAAGCTCACTCACTCCTACTTCACTCTCACTCTCACTCAACCACTTCACTCAACCTATCATCGAATCAAGTCTTCTACATCTCCAACTTGAAGACTATATCCGATCCTGAAGACTAAGTAACTTAGGTGATGATTCTGTACTCTTTTCCTATGTTGAGTTTTGTCCCACTGGGTTTTCTCAACAGGGTTTTTAACGAGGCAGATGAATCACTACGTCGAGTTACTTAGGATTCTCGATC
>PKML01009406.1:394372-475912 GCA_002933935.1 Eutrema yunnanense | reverse complement strand
GAGGGATTTCTGACGGATTTGGCCTTTTAAATTTTAGCCGAGAGAAAGTTTCGGTCCTCGGCTAAAACCGTAAACCCCCTGGCTAAAACTGAAAAGGCGGATCCGTCGGAAATCCCTCGGAAATTTTCGACGGATTCCGCCTTTTCAGTTTTAGCCGAGAGAATTTTCGGTCCTCGGCTAAAACCGTAAAACCCCCCGGCTAAAACCGAAAATCCCCCGGTTTTAGCCGAGAGAAGGTAAGGTTTTAGCCAGAGGGATTTACGGTTTTAGCCGGGGGGATTTACGGTTTTAGCCAGGGGGATATTTACGGTTTTAGCCAGGGGTATTTACGGTTAGAAAAAGGTTTCGGGACACTTTTAGTATATTTATGTTTAATTTCCGGGAAGAAAGCTAGGTTTTTATTTCATAAAAAGGTGAAAACATTACATAGAGAAATAAAATATATTACATAAAATTCATTATTCGGAGTCCGATGAATAATCTGACGTAGCTGAATCGGAGGCCTCGTCAAATTCGCCGATCTCTTTCTCTGAATCCTCAAATACCTCGTAATTCCCGTCCATGGTGAAATCAACCACGAGATCAACTTCAAGAGAATGTTCGATCGGACCTAAGTTACCAATTGCGTTTTCCTGCAAAGGGTCATGCTCTGACACACCATAATCTCTTCCCCTTGGGTGTATCAACGTAACAGTAATCCTAGGGTCTTGCTTGTTCCTAACCGGGGGTATCGAATATAGGAAACCTGATCCTCTTGTGAAGCAAGAATAAAAGGATCGTATTTCTGAAGTCGCCTTTGAGAGTGGACAGATGTAACACCATATGCGTCCTGGCGTAGACCTCTTACTGGATTATACCAATCGCAATAGAACGCAATGCACCTCAAGTCGAGCATCCCCAGATAATGGACCTCCAATATTTCGCGGAGGACACCGTAGTAGACAACTTCTCCAGATTGAGACGATATACCAGCATTACAAGTTGTCTTTGAGCTTCTTTCCCGATGAGCCTTAAAAGCATACCCTCGGGTGCAATACATCGGATAAGACTGTGCAATAAACGTCGGGCCTTTCACCATCTCAACTAACGGGGTCGGAAACTCATTCCCGAGAGCAGTCATCTGACCAACCTGTTAAAATTTCTAGTGGACAATAATCGACACAATGTTTATATATAAAAATTATTATACAATTTAATTATATAATAATAAATCATCATTTAACACTTACATGATATTTCAACCAATCACCAAAGTCATTCAGCTTGACGACATCAAGCTCATCCTCTGTGTAATTTGGATACCAATCGCGTATTTGGGTCATGAACATCATGTGCATAAACAAATGCATTAGAAAATTAATAACATTAGTAAACTTTGTTAACCAATAAAAAAATAACATTTAGGTACCTCTCATATTCTAAAACGTCATCGCAGTTTGTCAGAATATACATATGCAAATGCCTTTGCTCCTCCTCTAATAGTCGGCCGATCTTTGCTTTTTCCACTTAGTCGTCCAATCTGAGTAAATATATCTGGAACATAGACAGGATAACTAACTTTGTTCCCTCTATCAGCATGACGTGCGGGGCGTCTACTTTTTGTTTGGACTTGCGCTGGAATGTAGTAGCTAGCAAAGTTGGAAGTTTCTTCATTAATGCTCTGTGCGACAATAGAACCCTTGACTCTAGAAAGATTTTTCACCTTCTTCTTTAGGTGGAACATATACCGCTCAAAAGGGTACATCCATTGGTATTGAACCGGCCAACCAAGTGCTGCTTCTCGAGGGAGATGAATAGGAAGATGTTCCATAACATCAAAAAAGGCAGGAGGAAATATTTTCTCGAGGTTGCAAAGGAGAACCGGTATGTTTTCCCCTAGATTTCAGATTCCGGCTGATGTAAATGATCTCGTGCATAGATCCCTGAAGAAAGCACTGATCCCTGCATATATAGTAGACATACAAAATTAAATAACTTACATATAATCATCACAAATATAAAATTGGCAACGTACGTAATACTGTAAATGTATGTATACCTGCAATAGCTCCATGGACGTTTATAGGAAGAAGACATTCAAATGCAAATGGAAGGAGGCGCTGCATGACAACATGACAATCATGACTCTTCCTCCCAGAAAACTTCCCTTATGAACTATCGACGCAATTACGAAGGTTGGATGCATATCCGTCTAGGAATTTGACACCGTGCTTAATCCCATCGAAGAACTCCTCCTTTGAAGTCGCATCCAATCGGAAAACAGGGGGATGTGATTTCTCGTTCGCCATTACATGAAACTCCTTACGGGAACAAATATCTGGCAAGTCCAATCTGGCATTCAAAATATCTTTCGTCTTTCCTTGCATATTTAGAACAGTGTTCATGATGGTGTCGAAAAAGTTCTTTTCAATGTGCATCACAACTAGATTATGGCGCTGCAAAATGGTCCTTCCAATATGGCAAATCCCAGAAAATACTCTTCTTGTGCCAATTGTGGTACTTACCACAACCGTCAACGGGATAATGCCCATTACCTCTGCATGAAACTGTCTTCTCGGCACCAAAATCTCTGAAATGATTCATAATATAATTCCCATCTAACTCAGGAGGTGGACCATCAAAAACTTTTTTTCTTCCTAAACAATGTTGTGCTCCGACGATATGGATGATCATGTGGTAGAAATCGTCGACGACAATCGAACCAAGAAGTCTTACGTCCGTTCTTCAATTGGAATGCATCAGTGTTATCTTGACAATACAGACACGCCAACCTTCCATGCGTCGACCATCCAGATAACATACCGTATGCTGGGAAATCACTTATGGTCCACATAAGTACCGCACGCATCATAAAATTTTGTTGCAGGGAAACATCGAACGATTCAACACCATTTTTCCAAAACATTTTTAACTCATAAATTAATGGCTGTAAGAAAATATCAAGCGATCTCTTAGGATGCTCTAGACCGGGGACGAGGATCGTGAGGAACAAAAACTCTCGTTTCATGCGCATAAATGGCGGTAAATTGTACGGTGTGACGATTACTAGCCACACCGAATATTTCCTCCCATGCTTTCCAAAAGGGTTGAATCCATCCGTAGATAACCCGAGGTATATGTTCCTTGGCTCACACGCAAAACTAAGATAAACCTCTTGAAAATGTTTACATGCTTCTGCATCTGAAGGATGCGCTATCTCTCAAGCTGAGTTATGTTCTGCATGCCATCTCATAGGCCCTGCCGTGCGCTGGGATTGATATAACCTCTTCAACCTATCAGCTAGGGGAAGATACCACATCCGTTTATGTGGAACATGTACTATGCCTCTTGTATCCTGATAGCGAGGTTTGTGACAAAAACGATACTTCAACCGGTTTTCATCCTTTCTCCAGTAGATCATACAGTTGTCGATGCACACATCTATCATCTGATAAGGTAATCCAAGACCATCTACAAGCTTCTGAATCTCGTAGTATGAAGCCGGTGAAATATTATCTTCAAGTAAGACATCTCTCACAAAATCAGCTCTCGCATCAACACAATCTTCGACCAAGTTGAAATCCGTCTTTATAGTCATCAACCTGCTTGCAATTGAAAGAGGCGATATACCATCTCTACGTCCTCTGTATAATGGCTTCTTTGACGCATCTAGCATATAAAAAAACTTCTGCGCTTCTGAATTGGGTTCCTCTATCCTGTTACCATGATCCTCAACATGATATGATGTTATGTTTTCACGAAACGCATCATTCACCATCTAAGTGTAACCTACATTTACATCTACTTCCGGTGTTGGTTCCTCTAACCTAGTACCCGAAGTAAAAAATATGCTACCATAATATTGCACCATTGAATCGGTTTCTCCGTGGGTATACCAAATCTTGTAACCAGGCATAAATGCATTCCTATATAAGTGCTTCCTTACATCCATAACTGAGACTAATCTATGATTCCGACATTTAGTACAAGGACAATACATTTTACCGTATTATGATGTCATGCTATTGTTTGACGCAAAGTTCATGAACTCCTCCACATCTTGTGCGAACTCATCCGTCAATTCCCCCGTAGCGGAATCACGCAGAGGTTTGTCCATCCACGATCTAAAATAAGACATTATATATTGTGTTATAATTTTGTTTTTCTTTGTCTTTGTTGTGAATGAGGGGACAAGTATTTAAACTACTAACACATACTGGAAAAAGACATAGTTAAATTAAACATGAGATTGGTGAAGAAGCCTCACGACGTCAGTGAGAAACTTCCTCACCAATACCGAAAATCTCTATGCAAAAGTACAAGAATGAAAGCAAAAAGTGTGTAGAAGAGTGTCTAAGGTTGGATGCGGGTGGATTCCACGAAAATTTTGTCTAAAACAAGTATTTATAGGTCTTCAACAAGCTTAGGTCGTTTTAGGGTTTGACATGAAATGACGATTTTGGCCTCGGTGAAGAAACGAATCGATTTGGTCGCGCAGGGTCTTGGCCGCGGGTGCGGCCTGTCTGGGAGTGGCGAAACGCCTCTTGACCATGGTTGGAGACTCTCCAGGAGTGGCAAAATGCCTCCTGGCCGCGGTTCCAGCTCCTCCAAGCGCGATGGCTTCATCTTTGGGGCAGCTTCATCTGCCTGCAGTGTTTCGGGCGTATTTAAGGATCCAACCAATGGATTGCCTCCAATCCAATTGAATTTGAAAGCTGATTGTCTCTAATTTGTTGTGTCCAAATTTGGGGATGATCAGACGGTGAAAATGTCTTCATTAGCTGCAAGACTTCTTGACGGTCCAAGTTTATCCAAAAACGTACTTTTGCTCTGAAATGCACTATTTTATTACGAGGTATCTGAAACGTCTTTCAAATCTCTAAAATATGAAAATCACTTGAAAACCTTTGAAAATGGAGTTAAAACACCTGCAAAAGAATATGAAAGTGATCCATAAAACGGTCAAAAACCGGTGTTATCAACCCCCCCAGACTTAGATTTTTGTTTGTCCTCAAACAAAACAGAAATCTAAACTCGGGAAAAGGTTTTCGAAAATATAGGAACTAACAAAATTTTCAGTGACCGTCCTTCTAAACCATAACCAACGTAATGCATCAATCGGGCTTAGTCTAGAAAATTCTCACCAAAGTACTACAACGCTAATCCACGGTATCCGTCATGCGAAAGTCTAACCACATAGATCCTAACCTTCTGTCAACTCGGGCGGAACTGGCTTCTGACCGCGGTGAACTGGCCTCTGGTAAGGAGAACTGGCCTCTGGCCGTGGGAGGAATGGCTCGTCGACCCACGGTGGACTGCTTCTTCGGGCAGCTTCATCGGTCTTCAGTGCTTCAGGTATATTTTAGGATCCAACCATTGGATTGTGCCCCAATCCAATTTCATTTAAAAGCTGGTTGTCTCTAATTTGTTTTATCTAAATTTGGTGATGATCAGGCGGTGAAAAGGTCTTCTTTGATTGCAAGACTTCTTGACGGTCCGAGTTTATCCAAAAATGTACTTTTGTTCCGAAATGCATTCTTTTACTCCGAGTTACCTGAAATGAGTTTTAAAACCACAAACATGCAAAACCCGTAATAAAAGAATAGAAAACCAAGTGGAACACTTATTAAAGTGTTCTAAAATATATATCAAGACGGGTAAAAATACGGTGTTATCACGGGCGACAGAGGATTGACAAGGAGTGGCCAACAAGTGTAGTAGAACCAATTGAAGTCACTAGCAAGTGTAGGAGAAGGGGTGAGAATTGCTGTTCCGAACGTTTAGGTTCAACTAAACCTATTATTCAACTAAACTAAATAGCAGTGGAAGGATACTAATTTCAAAGATTCAACGACCTAAAGAAGGAGGATAATGTAAAACTATCCTAAACATGACAACACAACTTTACCGACACTTCCCCGAGATAAATGAGAGCAAAATGATTTAGGTGTTTTACACTTCCCCAAGATAAACGAGTTATGATTGCAGTAGAGCAAAGTGCACACTACTGTAATCATAACAGTATGTCTATGTAGTACTTTAGGATCGAATCCACCGAAACTAAGGTTACACTACGATTCTCACAAAATGAAATTAAGCTAAGATAATAATAAGGGTTGAATTGCAAAGTAATGAAAATAACTAAAAGTGGTGTAAATTCAATAGGAGAAAAACGTTAGGTCAAGGGTTTCACTACAAAAAAACACAGTTTTTGTGACTATTTTTTGCGACTACTTTTTTTAGTCACAAAAAAGAGGGACGATATTGTGACTGATTTGCGACTACTCATAATGCAGATGCATAATTGATATGCTCAAATTAATACCCTATTTAGATACTAAAGAAGTTGTTATAGTATAGCTAGGGGTCGAACACAAGGACTCACAGAGACACACAATAGATTATGAATGTGGGAATTACGCTAAGCAATCAATGGTATTGAAAACAAATACGTAAATTAAAACGGTTGTAAATTCAATTGGAGAAAAATAGGTTCAGGGTATTTCTCAGGGAATCACTGAATGCAGACAAGTTAACTAGCAGGATTCAGACTTAACGCTGTTCTTGAACTCAAATCACTAAGATATAGTTAACCAACTTCCGTTGCGAAAACTATCTAAATCTAAATCCTAGAAATTCCAAATTCCTTTGCGAATCCTAAAATCTAAATCAGCTTTTTAAATCAGGTTTGATATATTCACAAAACAACTAAACCAAATTCCTTTGCAAATAGTTATTTTGCTCACCTTAGGTTATATCAGGTAATCGCACTTCCGCGCCTAATCAATTATCCTAAGATCTAAGTTCTAGGTGATCAATCTAGAATTAGCTTTGCAAATAACCTATGGTGAAGAACTAATTCAGATAGTGAATCCTAATAACAAATCAATCTAGCATTCAGAGAAAACCCTATTGAGAACTCTGAACCTAACAAGAGATCTACTCAGACATGGAGAATGAAACAATCAACATAGTTGAATAAATCATCAATAGAATAAATAAGAGTAGAATAAAACAGGGGTTCGAAATCTTCTCTCAGACGAACAGAGTTCTGACTTGTCTCCCCTCTCAAAATCTCTCTCAGAAATCCTTAATCAAACATAATAAAAAAAACACAGCCAAAGTGGCAGTAAAACCTAAATTAATAGTCTAAACACAAATTGGGGTCTTCTTGTAAATATTAAAGTCTTATGGGCAAGTTCTGCAATTCTTCAAATTTCATTAAAGTCGCAACTTGTAATCTGCTTCGATGGGTGTCGATCGATACCAGGGGGTATCGATCGATGCTTGACGCTTCGATTGGGCACTTAGTCGCCAGACTTCAGTTTTGCTCCATAATGCTCCATAAAACTCCAATATTTCCAATAATGCTCCAAATGTGCTAAAACCTGTAAAAGACTCTAAAAGACTTTATAATGGAATAAAGACTCCATAAAACGGACTTATATCATGGCTTAAACAGGGTAAAACCATGATATATCAACTCCCCCAGACTTAGCCTTTTCTTGCCCTCAAGCAAATAAAAGACTAAACCAGAGAAAGAAGTTTGAAAACGTAGAGACTCACCTGTTCTTGAAACGTGGAAATGACCAATTTCCCAAGCACCCAAATGTCACCTAATCAGCTTTTGATCTAACCACGATGTACTTCTCCGTAGACATTCACAGCTTCCCAGACTACACACGTTATTTCTCAGCATTGTTCAATCAAGCCATCCTCGCCAGTTTCGTCGCTGTGAAAATTAGTATCAAGAACCTTCTAGATTCTTTCCCATACAATATCATGACAAGGAACCACCCTTTTCACACTTTTTGGTATTATTTCTCTCCCCAGACTTATTTCTTATTATATCTTCTCTTTTGTTTTTAGCTTTGCATATACAAATCAAGGTATGAGACGCGAGTATTGATGGTGTTTGCCACCTAATCCCCGGTTCTTCCCTCTCAACGTATCAAATGATGTAGGCGAATAATGGCATCATAGGAAAATCCTAGCCTCGCTTCCAATCCTCTGTGTGATCATTCCCTCTTGAGTAGAATAATGGGATCGCTGGAAATTTTCCTAACCCGCTACTAAGTAGAAAATCATTTCATCTTTTAATGCACTTATTAATTAACTTGTAATAGGGAGAGAAATACCGTCATTTTAAAACACATATGGGTTCCTTTGCCAGATACGAATGAGGAATCAAGCTTTATAGATACTAACCACATTGATGAAGTACAAAAATTTGGCTCAGGCTTTAAGGAACTTTGCTGGAAACATGAGTGTCTTCTGGTTAACTGGTCAGCCTTTGGATTTTTCATTTGTCGATCTAGAACTGGTTCTGTAACAATGGTCACTCAGAAGCAAGGTCAGATCAATTGATTCAATAAAAAGATCACAGTCTCAGACAAAATTATGACACAATAAAACAACGAATGACACAAGTACGGACTGACTCTAAGAAAAACAAAAACAAAGTCAGCGACTACCTCCCCCAGACTTAAACAACACTGTCCCCAATGTTATCTAGCCTAGAGTTGGTGAAAGAAAACAAAATGGATCAAATGGAATCATGAGAAACAAGAAGTTACCGTGATGGAACATTGGGTATCGACCGACACACAGCCTGGTATCGATCGATACCCAAGGGTATCGATCGACACTCAGCTATTTCGGGTTTACGTCCTTGTTCGTCCTGACACTGACGCAAAAAAATAAAAATAAAAAGACTCAAAGCAAAACTCACCAGTGGGTTGCCTCCCACCAAGCGCTCTTTTAATGTCATTAGCTTGACTGTACTGCTGTTCAGGTAGTGGGTGCAGCATCCAGAGGCATTATGTGTCCTTCCGGAATCTCGGTTTTCGCCCAATAGTGTTTCACCCTTTGTTATCTATCGGCTTCGGTGGAGGTTCAAGAAGACGCGATGGTCATTCCCGAAGGACCCATCACACGGTCTAAGGCATGGCAACTAGCGGGAGCGGTTCGAAGCTTACTCACGGATGCAAGGAACGAGGAGGATCAACGTACACAACCCGTCCTCACCTCATTGTCTTCGAACTCTCTATGAGGTTTGGCCGTTTGGGTAAGTAGTTTGTACTCTTTTTCCTGTATACGGTTTTGTCCCAATGGGTTTTCCGTATAGAGGCTTTAACGAGGCAACCGGCTTACACCGCTAAACGGTCTGATTTCTTGAGAGTTCCGCAGGGGGGATTTTCGAAGGGAAATTCCGAAGGATTTATTCCCGAGGGACTTTCCCGGGGGAAATTCTCCGCGGGAATTTCTGGCGGGATTCCAAAAGTTTGTCAAACTTATCATTTATTTCTTTGTAATTTTCGGTGTAATCTCTCTCTCATTTTCGAGGAGACTCTTTGACTTTCCCTTTGAGTTTTTGCTTTATCTTCTTCTCCCTCATTGTCGAAAAACATACAACATTTTTATCTAAGTTATTTTCAGAGATTCGTCTCTTTTCTCTCTCGATTTCTTGATGGTTAGTCATTGAAATCTTATTCGGTATATCGTAGTGTTTTTCCGCAACACTCGACGAAGCTTTCGATCCGTCGTTCGTGTGAATCCTTCTCGGTATCAAGGGCACAAGGATTTTCGGGATTTCATCTCCCACGCCTTGTCATCTTCTTCCCCGGATTCTCCCAACAACGCAGCCACCCCCTCGTTTCAAGCTTCATAGTCGGAATTGGGTCTAAGGATTTTCGGGACTTCTCCCACGCCTTAGCATCTCTTCTCGTGAATCCCTTGAAGTCGTGGATCTATCCTTCTCATCCGTACTCGAGCAAGCCGGTCATTAGTCGAATCATGTCACCTGACCAACGAGAACGCAATTTACCTGGAAACAATTGCAAACGAGAGTTATACAGAAGTACCTGATCATTTGGTTCAAAGGGCCTGGAGATGATCTTCTTGTCATGGTATGCCTTAGTCCTCTCCTTGTACAACTTCGAGTTCTCATAGGCAAAATGCCTAATCTCATCGAGCTCATTCAGCTTGATCAGTCGCTTCTTAGCAGCATTTTATGTCGAAATTCATCATCTTAGTGGCCCATGCTGCCTTGTGCTCGATTTCCACTGGAAGATGGCATGCTTCTCTATACAGCAAGTGAAACGGTGTAGTCCCAAGTGGTGTCTTGAAAGCAGTCTTGTATACCCAAAACGCGTCATCCAGCTTTACAGACCAATCCTTTCTTGTAACGTTCACTGTCTTCTCCAGAATTTCCTTGATCTGCCTGTTGGAAACCTCAACTTGCCCACTAGTCTGAGGGTGATAAGGAGTAGCAACATGATGGTTCACACCATACTTCTTCAGCAACCTCTCGAAAATCTTGTTGATAAAGTGAGAGCCACCATCACTTATCACAATTCGAGGTACTCCAAATCGAGGGAAAATGATGGTCTTAAACAGCTTAAGGACCACCGTAGAATCATTGGTTCTGCTAGCAATGGCTTCAACCCACTTAGACACATAATCCACAGCAACCAAGATGTATTTGTGTCCATACGACGAAGGAAAGGGACCCATAAAATCGATGCCCCAACAATCAAAAATCTCAACCTCAAGGATGAAATTATGTGGCATCTCATGTCTCTTACTGATCTTTCCTCTCCTCTGGCACGCATCGCATTGCGAAACGAAAACATGTGCATCCTTAAACATAGTAGGCCACCAGAAGCCTGCTTGAAGAACCTTGGACACTGTCTTGAAAGTGGCAAAGTGTCCAGCATAATCGGATCCATGGCAATGAAACAAAACATTTGACACCTCTGATTCAGCAATGCATCTTCTGTAGATACCGTCAGAACAGTGCTTGTACAAGTAAGGTTCATCCCAGAAGTATCGCTTGATGTCCCGCAAGAACTTCTTCTTGTGATAGCTCTTCAGGTGTTTTGGTTCTGCATCTACAGCGAGGTAGTTGGCGATATCAGCATACCATGGTTGATCAGAATCGGCTGCAGCTACTAGATACTCCTCTGAAACACCAAGGTGTTTAACAGTCAGAACTGGTTCGGGAATCGCCTGGTATCGACCGATACCATAGGAGTGTCGATCGATACCAAGACCTGCAATTCGTGGGAATTGCTGAGTTTCTGCGAAGCCCATCCGAAATTCAGTCTCAATGAAGTAAATGGATTCTTCTGGTTTTTGGTCATCAATGGGGACGTCTGCATCGATCCGAATCCTCGAAAGATGGTCAGCGACCCCGTTCTCTATGCCCTTCTTGTCCTTAATCTCGATGTCGAAACCCTGTGGCAAAAGAACCCAACGACAAAGACGAGGCTTAAGGTCCTTGTTCTGCATCAGATATTTGAGAGCAGCATGATCAGTATGGACAATCACTTTGCTTCCAATCAAGTAGGATCGAAACTTCTCAAAAGAGAAAACGACTGCAAGTAGTTTCTTCTCTGTAATGCTATAGTTCCTCTGAGCATCGTCCAATGTTCTGCTGGCATAATAGATGACGTGCAGCCTCTTATCCTTCTTCTGACCCAGAACAGATCCAACAGCAAAGTCGCTAGCGTCACACATGATCTCAAAAGGCAGAGTCCAATCAGGAAGTTGCACAATAGGAGCACTCACCAAAGCCTTTTTTATCTCTTCAAAGGCTGCAAGACAGTCAGACGTGAAATCGAATTTGATCTCCTTGCATAATAAAGCAGTGAGTGGACGTGCTATCTTGGAGAAATCCTTGATAAATCTCATGTAAAACCCAGCATGACCAAGGAAGCTTCGAATATCCTTCACAGAATTTGGTGGTAGGAGGCTCGTCATAACCTGAATTTTTGCCTTGTCAACTTCGATCCCAGCCTCAGAGATCTTGTGCCCAAGCACGATGCTATCCTGAACCATAAAGTGACACTTTTCCCAATTAAGGACCAAGTGTTTCTCTTCACACCTCTGTAACACTTTGTACAAGTTAGCCAAACAGTCCTTGAACGATGATCTATACACTAAAAAGTCATCCATGAACACCTCCATGAAATCCTCAATCATGTCCGTGAAGATAGACATCATGCATCTCTGAAAAGTGGCTGGAGCGTTACACAATCCAAATGGCATTCTCCTGTATGCGAATGTGCCATATGGACATGTAAAGGTTGTCTTCCCTTGGTCATCTAGGTGTGCCGGAATCTGGAAGAAACCTGAATATCCATCGAGAAAACAGTAGTAGGGATGACTAGCCAGCTTCTCCAACATCTGGTCGATGAATGGCAGTGGGAAATGATCCTTTCGTGTAGCTGCATTCAACTTCCTGTAGTCGATGCACATTCGATTTCCAGTGATCGTTCTAGTAGGAATCATCTCATCCTTATCATTCTTCACCACGGTTATTCCTCCTTTTTTAGGAACAACGTGCACTGGACTGACCCAAGAGCTATCCGAAATAGCATAGATAACACCAACTTTCAAAAGTTTCATCCTCCTTTTTTACCACTTCCATCAGATTCGGATTCAGCCTCCTCTTATGCTCAATTGAAGTCTTTGACTCGTCCTCAAGGTGAATCCTATGCATGCACAGGTCCGGTGATATACCTGAAATATCATCAAGAGAATATCCAAGAGCTTTGCGGTACTTGCGCAGCATGTTCAGCAGTAAGGCAATCTCTGCGTTGTTCAAAGACGCATTTACAATTACTGGGTATGTAGAATTAGGACCAAGAAAATTATACCTCAGGTTTCGTGGGAGTGGTTTTAGTTCCACTTTAGAAGCGTTCTCTGCATTCCAATCTCCAAGCCCAGCAGCATGCTTAGAACTTTCGGCCATCTCTCCCTCGATTCGCAGGGTATGGACCGATACCAAGGGGGTATCGATCGATACTGGCGATGCTGAATCGAGCATCCTCGAGTATCCAGCTGTATCAGCACACGAGTGCATCTCTGAAGTGGCTGAACATACCAATGCTCTCTCTAGTGGGTCCTCGGGATGCATCTCCAGGAAATACTCTTTAGCTATATCACTGAAGGTGTCAACAAAGAAGGTCTGCCCATCTATGTTTGGTTTCTTCATCATCTTATCCATATGGAAAGTCATGACCAAATCACCAATGTTGAGAGCGATATTCCCATTCTTGCAATCAATCAAAGCCCCGGCTATTGCAAGGAAAGGTCTGCCTAGGATGAGAGGGTCCTTAGGCTCAGCATCGTACTGCAGGACTATGAAATCAGTTGGGATCAAGCAATTCCCAATCCTAATAGGGACATATTCGAGTAACCCCTCTGGAAGTCTAATTGAACGATCAGCAAGTATTAGAGATATCCTCGTGGTTGTGAAGTTTTTCATCCCCATCCTTTTGGCAACTGAATATGGCATGAGGTTGACACTTAAGCCAAGGTCACAAAGAGAACGCTCAAACCTGTATGTAAATATCGTACAATCCAGCACAAAACTTCCTGGATCTGGTAATTTCCTTGGGATCCTGTTGGTTAGGATTGCACTGCACTCATGAGTAATCATCAAGCATCCTTCTTCAAGAATCACGTTGTTGGACACCATCCTCTTCACATATCTCCTGAAGGCTGGAGAAGTCTTGATGGCATCTATAAAAGGTAGTTCAACGATTAACTTATCCATAATTGTCTTGCATCTATAGTCTTCTACCTCCTTCTTAGTCTTCCCAGCAGGTCTGGGATAAGGTATCCTCGGCGTGTAAACTCTTGCTGCGACCACATTAGGCACTTCCTTTGAAACCTTAGGAATTGGCTCGGCTGCGGGATCAGTATCGACCGATACTGGAGTGATGTCGATCGACACTCGCGGTTTTGATTTGTCCCGTGAAAGTATTTTGAGAGGTGTCAATCGATGCTGACTAGTGTCGATCGATAATGGGGCGAGTTCGGTATCCTCATCGTCAAGATCAACGAGAATATCTGCAATCGGGTCAACTTTTAATCCTTGAGTGACCTCTTTTCCACTCATCGAGGTGACTGCATTGACGTGAGCTCTTGGGTTCTCTACTTTTCCTGGAAGAAAACCTTTTTGCCTTTTCACAGCCTCTGAAGTCTGAGCTATATGAAGTTCCAGCTTCTTCTGCTGAATATTGATAGCGTCGATCCTTCCGCTCAGATCATTATATAGGACATCAATCTTACCATTGAAATCCACAGTGAGCTTCTACTGTCCTTGAAGAAGTTGTTCGAACATGGACTGATGAGATGAATTCTCATAGTTCCTGACATACCCACTGTTCTGAAATAGTTTCTGGCCAAACTGATTCAAACCTCCTTGCTGAGAGTTGTTGTTGAATTGATTTCTCTGACCCTGAAAACCAGAACCACCAATGTAGTTAACATCCTCTACTTCATCCTCGTTGAATACCTCGACATCCTCAGCGAAGTGAACAACTTTCTGTGTTTTTCCCATCAGAAGACTATGCATAGAATCCAACTTAGCTTGAAAGTCAGCGATCTGTGAACCATCCACGTTACCAGCTAGCCTTTTCCGCTCAAAATAAGCATTCTTGGTGCTATTGCTAGATGCCAATAGGCTTCATCAGGATACCTGGTGTTGAAGTTTCCATTGCTTGAAGCATCCAAAGTCATTTGGTACCTCCAATTAAGTCCTCTAAAGAAGAAGCCCATCAGCTGAACATCAGAGTATCCATGATGTGGACAGTCTCTCTGATATGATTTGAACCTCGTCCAAGCAGCCTTGAACGCCTCAGTAGGTCCTTGAGAAAATTGGGAGATCTTGTTCCTCAGATCCTCAGATCTCGCATCATCATAGAAGTTGGTCAGGAAAGCATTCTTAGTTTCCTCCCAGCTAGTCAGCGATCCAGGAGGTAACTGTTTCAGCCAGTAGGTTGCTTCCCCACCAAGAGAGTATGGGAAAAGCTTGCAGAAGAGATAGTCGTAGGATACTCCATTGCTCTTGATGCTAGTGACCAAGTCCTCGAACCTCTCAATATGATCCATGGAATGCTCGCTGGAAAGACCATGAAAAGGGTGCTGTCCCACAAGAGTGTAGTATGCGGGTTTCAGCTCAAAGTCATTCCTTGGAAAAGCGGGAGGACGGATCGCAGAGCGATTTGCGTAGAACTGGTCAGGTATGTTGCACTCACCAATCGTCCTACCACGATTAACCACATCGTTCTCAGCATTCACTGCGTTCGCATTCCCAGCGATATTCCCAGCGACAACAGGAGCAGGTGGAATGATGTTCCCCTCTCCATCCAGACGTTGTCCTCTTTCATTGCACAAACGACCCTCTGGGTCCATGTAGGCACCAGCCTCATCTCGAACCAACTCTACTTGATTGTTATTCATAGCTGTTGGTTTCTTTGTCCTTCTGTTTGTGCGTTCCACAAGTGCTAGTTGCTCCAATGACAGTTGAACTAGCTGAGTGCTCTTGTTCTTTCTGGTTTCACGACTAGGCATGCACCTGAAAACAAGAGTCAAAAACGTTAGTAACTTGTAACACGATGAGTATCGATCGATACCAAGTGGTGTCGATCGATATCAACAAAAGAGAACGGCGAGTATCGACCGATACCGACGAACTTAGTCAAAATTCACAAACGTAATCTAATGGCGAATTGAGTCTCCGGCAATGGCGCCAAATTTGATATGCTCAAATTAATACCCTATTTAGATACAAAAGCAGTTGTTATAGTATAGCTAGGGGTCGAACACAAGGACTCACAGAGACACACAATAGATTATGAATGTGGGAATTACGCTAAGAAATCAATGGTATTGAAAACAAATACGTAAATTAAAACTGTTGTAAATTCAATTGGAGAAAGATAGGTTCAAGGTATTTCTCAGGGAATCACTGAATGCAAACAAGTTAACTAGCATGATTTAGATTTAACGCTGTTCTTGAACTCAAATCACTAAGATATAGTTAACCAACTTCCGTTGCGAAAACTATCTAAATCTAAATCCTATAAATTACAAATTCCTTTGCGAATCCTAAAATCTAAATCAGCTTTTTAAATCAGGTTTGATATGTTCACAAAACAACTAAACCAAATTCCTTTGTGAATAGTTATTTTGCTCACCTTAGGTTCTATTAGGTAAATAATCGCACTTCTGCGCCTAATCAATTATCCAAAGATCTAAGTTCTAGGTGATCAATCTAGAATTAGCTTTGCAAATAACCTATGGTGAAGAACTAATTCAGATAGTGAATCCTAATAACAAATCAATCTAGCATTCAGAGAAAACCCTATTGAGAACCCTGAACCTAACAAGAAATCTACTCAGACATGGAGAATGAAACAATCAAAATAGTTGAATAAATCATCAATAGAATAAATAAGAGTAGAATAAAATAGGGGTTCGAAATCTTCTCTCAGACGAACAGAGCTCTCTCGGAAATCCTTAAACAAACGTAATAAAAAGCACACAACCAAAGTGGCTGTAAAACCTAAATTAATAGTCTAAACACGAATTGGAGTCTTCTTGTAAATATTAAAGTCTCCTGGGCAAGTTCTGCAATTCTTCAAACTTCATTAAAGTCGCGACTTGTAATCTGCTTCGATGGGTGTCGATCGATACCAGGGGGTATTGATCGATGCTTGACGCTTCAATTGGGCACTTAGTCGCCAAACTTCAGTTTTGCTCCATAATGCTCCATAAAACTTCAATATTTCCAATAATGCTCCAAATGTGCTAAAACCTGTTAAAGACTCTAAAAGACTCTATAATGGAATAAAGACTCGATAAAACATACTTATATCATGGTTTAAACAGGGTAAAAACCATGATATATCAATAATAGTCACAAATTACCGACTAAAAAAAGTAGTCAGACAATAGTCGCTTATTTGCCACTGTTTAAGGACTTGCAAAAGTAGTCCTAAATTTGTGACTGATTTGCTTCGGTTTAGCAACTCCACTCGATTTGTTTTAAATAAACATCAAATAATATACAAAAAAATTATAAACCATAAACCATCAAATAATATACAAAAACATCAAATAATATACAAAAAAATTCAACACTTACAATTTTTAAAAAATAATCATTTTATAAATCCTAAATTATAAACCCTAAACCTCTAACCCTTAATCATAAAATCTAAATTTTAAATTTTAAAATATATTTTTGAACAACTATATACCCAAAATCATTGTAAATTGATATTCAAACCTTATATGTTCTTAAAGTTTTGGGTTTAAGGTAACATGTACACTAATTTGCAAACCCAGTTTTTGTGACTAATTTGCGACTAATTTTAAACAGTAGTCACAAAATAGTCCCAAATTTGGGACTAATTTGCAACTCCACTTGATTTTTTTTTTATAGAAATCAATAAATTATAAACTCAAACCACAAACCCTTAACCCTAAACCCTAAACCTCTAATCCTTAATCATAAACTTGATCTAAATCTTAAATTTTAAACTAAATCTTACACATAAACATCAAATAATATACAAAAAATTCAAAACTTACAATTTTTTTAAATATGATCATTTATTATCCCTTTTATAAATCCTAAATTATAAACCCTAAACCATCAAATAATATACAAAAACATCAAATAATATACAAAAAAATTCAACACTTTTGTCGTAGAGAGACACAATGATCGAATAAATTGATGGACATCAAGATTACTGACCAAAGGGGGTAAAGAGATTCTCATTAAATCGGTGGCATCGGCTATGCCCACTTTCGTCATGTCATGTTTTCGTTTACCCAAGTCCGTTACCGGAAAAAACTAACGAGTGCGGCAGCGAGATTCTGGTGGAGTTCCGACGGACAACAGAAAGGAATGCACTGGCTGGCTTGGAGAAAGATATGTCGGGGCAAATCAGAAGGTGGAATTGGGTTTAAATCAATAGAGGCTTTTAACACAGCCCTTCTGGCAAAACAGCTATGGTGGCTAATGGATAAACCGGAATCGCTATTTGCTCGGGTTTTTAAGGTTCGTTACTTTCAGAACACAGACCCACTAGATCCTATAAGATCATACTCCCCGTCCTTCGGATGGAGGAGCATTATTTCGGCTAGATCTCTGGTTGCAAATGGGCTCATTAAAAGAGTTGGTTCAGGTGGCTCTATCTCAGTATGGAATGATGATATGCTCAATTTAATACCCTAAAGTACTAAAGCAGTTGTTATAGTAAAGCTAGGGGTCGAACCACAGAAGACTCACAGAGATCACACAATAGATTATGAAGTGTCGAATTACGCTAAGGCAAACGAATGTAATTAAAAACAGTGCAGAAATTAAACAGTTGTAAATCAATCAGGGAAATATAGGCTCAGGGTTTTTCTCAGGAAATCAATGAATGCAGATAAACTAACTAACAGGATTCAGATTTAGCGCAGTTCTTGAACTCAAAACACTAAAATATAGCTAACCAACTCTCGTTGCGAAAACTATCTAAATCTAAATCCTAGGAATTCCAAATCTCTTTGCGAATCCTAAATTCTAAATCAGCTTTAATATCTGGTTTGATATGTTCACAAATCAAATAATTCCAAATCTCTTTGCGAATAATCAATTTGCTCACCTAGGTTCGATCAGGTAATTAATCGCACTCTCGTGCCTAATCAATTATCCTAAGATCTAAGTTCCAGATTCGTCAACNCCTGGGAAACGGCACAAAGTAGTGAACCAAACATTATTTCTCAACAAATCGGCCTTAATACGGAGATGGCTCAAAATGATTATTACGATGGGTTGAGATGCTACATTGATGGTTCTTGGAAGGAGACAGACCTTTATTCTGGTTTAGGATGTCACTATTTTCAGGAGGGAGTCGAAGGATCTATGATGGGGTCACGAAATCTGCGAAGAAGTCTTTCCCCACTTCACGTGGAACTGGAAGCGCTCATATGGGCGATGCATTGCATGATTGCAAATCAGAAGACGGCGATAGCTTTTACAACAGACTGCTCAGAGTTGGTGAAGATGGTGTCTACACCAGAGGAGTGGCCGGCCTTTACACTACATTTGGAGGAGTTCGCGAGGAGCAAGGAGGAGTTCACCTTTTTCTCTATCACACACATCCCACGCGCTTACAACACAGTGGCGGACAAGCCAGAAGATTTTACTTATGTACACTCGATACCCCCGACTTGGTTTACCGAATCAGTATAGGTATTTAGGCTGTTGACAAAAAAAAATTAAAAAAATAAAAAAATTCAACACTTACAATTCTAAACCCTAAACCCCTAACCCTTAATTATAAATTTTAAATCTTAAATTGTAAAATATATTTTTTAACAACTATATACCTATAATCATTGTAAAGTGATATTCAAACCTTATATACTCTTAAAGTTTAGGGTTTAGGGTAACATGTACACTAATTTGCAAACCCAGTTTTTGTGATTAATTTGAGACTAATTTGCGACTAATTTTTAATAGTAATCACAAAATAGTCCCAAATTTGGGACTAATTTGCAACTCCACTCGATTTTTTTTTAGAAATCAATAAATTCTAAACTCAAACCACAAACCCTTAACTCTAAACCCTAAACCTCTAACCCTTAATCATAAAATTGATCTAAATCTTAAATTGTAAACTATATCTTACACAAAAACATCAAATAATATACAAAAAAATTCAACACTTACAATTTTTTTTAATATAATCATTTTATAAATCCTAAATTATAAACCCTAAATCTCTAACCCTTAATCATAAACTCTAAATCTTAAATTGTAAATAGATCTTACACATAAACATCAAATAATATATAAAAAAATATAACACTTACAAAAATTTCAATATAATCATAACATGTACTAAGTGTTACATGTGTTTTATAAAGAATGATTTTGAAAGATAAACATTTTCTCAAAATTTATATATTTTTAAGTTTTAACATATTTTTGAACTGATATATACACAAAATCATGGTAAAATCATATCCAAACTTTCTAGGTTCTTAAGGTTTAGGGTAAAAGTTTTTGATTGTCACAAAATAGTCCCAAATTTGCGACTATTTAACAATTCCAGTCGATTATTTTTAATAATAGTAAAAAAATAGTCCCAAATTTGCGACTAATTTGCGACAAAATTTCAAAAACAATCAAAACTTCTCATTGGCTAGTTCATTGAGACAAGGATTGAGATTCTCCACCGTTGATTGGTTTAATCCAACGGTGGATGATTTTTTTTTTTAATTGAATTTATCTTCTCTCTCATTCCTGCGATTTTCTTATCTTCAACATCTAACTTTTTTTCCCTCTCTGTATCATCTTCTTCGATCTAACTATTTTTTTTTGTTTCCAGATGCTCACCGCCGGCAACGCGGTCGTGTGGTTAGTTTGAGGAGGACGTGGCGCTCGTGTGGGTTGTTTGAGGAGGAGGCGGCGGTCGTGTAGTGGCCTGAGGAGGAGGCGGCGGTTTCTTCTTCTTCTTATTTTTCCAGATCCAGCCGCCGGAGAAGAAGATGCAGGCGGAGGAGCAGATAATCGCCGGCGAGGGAGAAGAAGATGCAGGCGGAGGAGCTCGCCGGAGAGAGGAGAGGAAGATTCAGGCGGAGCAGCTCACCTCTGTGAAGCCACCGGAGAGAGAAGACGCTCGCCGCAGCCCGCCGGAGAGAGGAGCTTACCGGAGAGAGGAGGAGCTTGCCGGAGAGAGGAGCTTCTCGCCGGAGAGAAGCAGATCGAGTCTGAGAGATGACAGATCGCGATCTGTTTTTTTTCTTTTTTTCTTTTTTTAAAATTTAATTGTTTAATTAATTAATTAATTAATTTGATAAATTAAAATAATTTTTTTGGAAATTTTTTTTTGTTTTTTTTTTAATTATTTTTTTACAAGTAGTAGCAAATTAGTCTCTAAATTATGACTGATAATAGGTGTCACATATTAGTCGCAAAAAGAACGACTGTTTTGTGACTACTCTATTTAGCGACCAAATATTTGCGACTACTTTTTTTAGTCCCAAAATAGTCGCAAAAACTGTGTTTTCTTGTAGTGTTTCTTTACGGGAATCCAGAGATCATGAATCAGACAACTATTCAGGGAATGATTAAACACAAGTTTCAAACTCAAACATAAATATCTAACCAATCCACTTCTGTGGCATTGATTACTAAATCTAGCAACCTAAAATCCTAACTTCCGTTGAACATAGAGTTCTAGACCAGCCTTAATGAATAGGTTCAATATGTTCACGAATCGCCTTAACATCAACTTCCGTTGGCTAAGGGCAATTCGCTCGCTTATGTTCTTTCTAGCAACCTACGACACTTCCGTGGTATAGATTAAACCCTAGATCATAGACAAGCGGTCAACTTAGCCTAAGCAATAAACACAACAGTAAGCGAAAACCACAAAAGATGAGTCCCTATCTATGTCTAATTCAATGATTCATGGATCCCTTTGAAACTCTAAACCTAACTATGAAACTACTCAGACATGGCAACCGAGAACAAGCAATGAGATAGAGAGATATTCATAATAATAATTCAAGAGAGGAAATGGTTTAGAATTATTCTCAATAGATGCAGAGATTCTTTTCCAAGCTTACAATATCAATTACCAAAAGTCTCAATAGAATAGAGAGCAGTAAAAAGAGAGATATCCTAAAAAGTGGCTGAGAATAAATTATATATAGGGTTTTGGACAAATTAGGTCAGAATAAACAGTTTCCGGGGTAAAACAGGAAAATCAAAAATTTCATTTTCCTTCTCGCCGACTTGTATCGATCGATGCACATATTTCATCGATCGATTTTGGACTTTCTGGGCATGCTTCATCGATCGATGCAAGGATTATGGCTCTTAGGAGGGTGATGCATCGATTGGCTCCAATTGCGGATCGATCGACTTTGAACTTTCGGAGCATGTTGCATCGATCGATTTTGGATCTTCTGATGGTGTTGCATCGATAGATTCTTGATCTTTTTGTAGTGTTCCATGCGTTTTTGCCCACATAACTCTAATTTAATCCTTAAACGTCTTTTACTTGAGATAACTAAATAAATGACTAAAAGACTCTAGAAACGGAATTTGACTCGATAAAATACTCAAAAGAAACACCAAACATGTGTTAGAAAATGGTAAAAATCAAGCATATCAATTCTCCCAGACTTAGCATATTGCTTGTCCTCAAGCAAACATAAAACTAAGTAAGAAGAAAAAGTTTGAAAAACTAGGAGACTCACATTTCCTTTAGAACTCGGCAATGACCATTACCTTAGTCATCCATGTATTGCCAAACTAGCTCTAGATTGAACCACCATGTACTTCTCTGCAAGCATCGCAGCCTCCCAGATTCAACTCATTATTTCGCGGAATAATCAAAAGCCATCATCGCTGGGTCTCATCAAACTTCATAGTGCCAAGAACCTTCTAGACTCTTTCCCTTTCGATATCGTGACAAGACAACAACACAACTTTTGGTACTTTTTTCCTCTCCTAGAGTTGTTCTTTTCTCATTTTCTTTTCGTATGGCGGATGGAACTCGACTATTGATGGTTTTTGCCACCGAATTCCCGGTTCATTTAAGTGCCACCCTTTATTTCTAAGGTGTAGGCGAATAGTGGTATCCCTGGAAATTTTCCTCGACCTCGCTTTCAACCTTAGTGTGATCATCTCTTTCGAAGTAAAATAATGGGATCGATGGAAATTTTCCTAGCCCTTTACCCGAAAGAAAATCATTTCATCTTTTCTGCTTTTTATTTTAATTAAGGGAGAGGAGTACCATACTTTCACACAGGTCGTCTTGTCAGATACGAATGAGGAGTGAAGCTCTGAAGACACCAATCACGATGATGAAGTAAAAGGAAGAGCTCAGAAATTAGCTCAAGCTTTTTGAATTTTCCTGGAAACATGGATGCCTCTGATTAACTGGTCAGCCTTTAGATTTTCCATTAGTCTGATCTGACGCTAACTCTGTAACAATGGTCACTTAGATGCAAAATCTCATAATAATTCAAAGGTTGTGATTATAGTCTCCAACCAATTTTGACTCAATAAAACAGAATAACTGAAAAGAAAGCATCAAAATGACTCAAAAGAAAGAAAATAGCGTTAGTAACGATAAAGACCCTCCCCCAGACTTACTTCGCACCCTCTCGGTGTGAAAATAAATCAAGAAGAAGGCAAAACAGATTCAAGAAAAATAAAATAAAACAAAAAGAAAGAAAATAAAAGAAAACGTACCGGTGGGTTGCCTCCCACCCAACGCTTGCTTAAAGTCATTAGCTTGACTCGATAGCCTTTTAGGCGTGAGATGGGTCACCAAGGGGAGAGGTTTCGTCCCCTTCGATTTCTAAGTCAGCGAGGTAAGGCTTTAGGCGCTGACCATTAACCACAAACTCATTTAATGTAGTGCCCAACAACACCACAGCTCCGTACGGTCTCACCTCCTTGATTGTGAATGGTCCAGACCATCTCGATCTCAGCTTTCCTGGAAAACGTTTAAGGCGAGAGTTGAAAAGCAACACCTGATAATTTGCAGCGAAGTACCTAGGAATGATCTTCCTGTCATGATAGGTCTTGGTCTTCTCTTTGTAAATCTTCGAACTCTCATAGGCCATGTGACGAATCTCTTCTATCTCGTGTAGTTGCATCTTCCGTCTTTCGGAAGCAGATTTGATGTCAAAGTTCAGCAACTTTACAGCCCATGCTGCCTTGTACTCGAGCTCCATAGGGAGATGGCACGATTTTCCATAGACAAGATGGAATGGTGTCGTGCCCATAGGTGTCTTGTAGGCGGTCATGTACGCCCAAAGAGCGTCATCCAGCTTTGTGATAAGCTCAAATTAATACCCTAAAAGTACTAAGCTGTAGTTGCAGTATGTTTAGGGGTCGAACCACAAAGACTCAGGAAAATCACACAATAAACTAAATATTTTTGAATCAAGCTAAGCAAAATCAGTTGAAACAAAAGCAATAACAATAGAAAAAGGATGTAAAATCGATGGAGAGAATATAGGCCCAGGGTATTTCTCAGGAGATCAATGAATGCAGATAACCAATCAGTCATGATTCAGATTTAGCGCGATTCTTGGACTCAAATCACTAAGTTATAATTAACCAACTGTCGTTGCGAAAACTATCTAAATATATACTTCAAAATCCCAAATCTCTTTGCAAATTCCTAAGAATAAATCAGCCTTAATATCGAGTTTGATATGTTCACAAATCAACAAAACCAAATCTCTTTGCGAATAATCAATTTGTTCACCCTAGGTTCTGTCAGATTACTCAATTGCACTGTTGTGCCTAATTGATTAACCTTAAATCTAAGTTCTAGGTGATCAATCTAGAATTAGCCTTGCAAACAACCTATGGTGAAGAACTAATTCAGATGGTGAATCCTAACTAATCAATTACCAACAATCAGAGAAATCCCTATGAGAAAACCCTAAACCTAAGATGGAATCTACTCATATATGGAGAATGAAACAATCAACATAACTGAATAGATCATTAAATTAAACAATAAGAAAAGAGTAACAAGAGGGTTCAAAATCTTCTCTCGGACGAACAGAGTTTCAGACTTGTCTCCCTCACCAAGCTCTCTCTCAAAACCAAAGTAAAATAAAGCGTAACCAACAAAAGTGGCTGAAAAACGTAATTAATACTGCTAAACACGTTTTGGGGCTAATTGTAAATAATAAAGTCTTCAATGGCAGATTGCAAATCCTTCAATCTTCAAAAAGGTCGCGATTCGTGTCTGTCTGCAATTAGCATCGACCGATACAATAAGTGTATTGATCGATGCTCGAGCTTCAAATCGGGTACTCAGCTGCACGAACTTCTGCTTTTGTCCAAAAAGCTCTCGAATGCTCCAATATCTCCAATTATGCTCCAAACGTACCTAAAACCTGAAAAGACCCTAAAAGACTCCAAAATACTAGAAAGACTCTATAAAAAGGACTTATATAATGGCTAAAAAGGGGTAAAAACCATGATATATCAACTCCCCCAGACTTAGCCTTTGCTTGCCCTCAAGAAAACATAAAGCTAAACAAGAGAAAGTGGTTTGAAAAACACGGAGACTCACCTGTTCCTGAACCATCGCAATGACTATTTTCCTAAACTTTCCAGATATCACCTAACCAGCTCCAGATCTAACCACCATGTACTGCTCCGTAGACATTCGCAGCTTCCCAGACTCCACACATTATCTCACAGCATTGTCCAATAAAGCCCTCATCGCCAGTTTCATCGCTGCAGCTAATGTTCAAGAACCTTCTAGATTATTTCCCATACAATATCATGACAAAAGAACACCCCAATTTTCACACTTTTTGGTATTTTTCCCTCTCCCCCAGACTTATTTCACATCATGTTTTCTTGCATATACATATCAAGGTTTGAGACGCGAGTATTGATGGTGTTTGCCACCAAATCCCCGATTCTCCCCTCTCTACGTATCAAAGGTGTAGGTGATATGCTCAAATTAATACCCTAAAAGTACTAAAGCAGTAGTTGCAGTATATCAGGGGTCGAACACGAGGACTCAGAGAAATCACACAATAGATTGTATAGTATCAAATCAAGCTAAGCAAATCACATGAAACAAAAGCAATAAACAGTAAAAGTGTTGTAAATTCGATGGAGAGAATATACGCCTAGGGTATTTCTCAGGAAATCAATGAATGCAGATAAACTAACTAACATGATTCAGATTTAGCGCGGTTCTTGAACTCCAATCACTAAAGTATAATTGACCAACTGTCGTTGCGAAAACTATCTAAATCTAAATCTTAGTAATTCCAAATCTCTTTGCGAATCATAAAGTCCAAATCAGCTTTTAAATCAGGTTTGATTTGTTCACAAAACAACTAAACCAAATCTCTTTGTGAATAGTTATTTTGATCACCCTAAGTTCTATCAGATAATTAATCGCACTCTCGTGCCTAATCAATTATCCTAAGATTTAAGTTCTAGATTCGTCAACCTAGAATTAGCTTTGAACACAACATATGGTGAAGAACTAATTCAGATGGTGAATCCTAATCAACTAATCAATCTACCATTCAGAGAAAACCCTTATGAGAACCCTGAACCTAAAGTGGATCTACTCAGACATGGAGAATGAAAACAACATGATTGAATAGGTCATCAAAGAAAACAATAGAAAACAGGAGTTCAGAGTTTTCTCTCCAAAAACCAAAGTAGAATCAAGAGTAATTAAAAGCACACAGCCAAAGTGGCTGTAAAATCTAATTAAATAGTCTAAACATGAATTGGGGTCTTCATGTAAATATTAAAGTCTTCTGGGCAAGTTCTGCAATTCTTCAAACTTCATTACAAGTCGCGACTCGTAATCTCCTCGATGGGTGTCGATCGATACCAAGGAGGTATTGATCGATGCTTGACGCTTCGATCGGGCACTTAGTCACTAGACTTCAGTTTTGCTCCAGAACGCTCCATAAAACTCAAATATCTCCAATAATGCTCCAAATGTGCTAAAACCTCTAAAAGGCTCTATAATAGAATAAAGACTCGATAAAACGAACTTATTTCATGGCCTAAACGGGGTAAAAATCATGATATATCAGTAGGCGAATAATGGTATCACATGAAATTTTCCTAACCTCGCTTTCAACCTTTGTGTGATCATTTCTTCCAAGTCGAATAATGGGATCGCTGGAAATTTTCCTAACCCTCTACTCAGAAGAAAATCATTTCATCTTTTAATGCTTTTACTTATAACAAGGGAGAGGAATTACCATTACTTTCTACACATGGGTTCCTTTGTAAGATATGAATGAGGAATCAAGCCCTGTAAACATCAACTGCAAGCACATGATCATAATCTCCAACAGGTTTTGACTCGATAAAACAATTTTTTTTCCTAAGAAAAACAAACGCGATGTCAGCAACTACCTCCCCTAGACTTAAACAACACTGTCCCCAGTGTCATCTAGTCTAGAGTCGGTGAAAGAAACCAAAATATATAAGTGGAGACGTGAAAAATGAGAGAAGTTACCTGCGCGTTGGGTATCGACCGATACCATTACTGGTATCGATCGATACAAGGACCATTAGTCGATGCAACGTCTGTTTCTCCTGGTATCGATCGATACTAGTGATGGTATCGGTCGACACGGACCTTTTTCATCTGATTTACACGTAAACACAAGACACACAAAAAACGAAAAATGCAAAAATAAAAGACTTATGTACAGGCTCACCAGTGGGTTGCCTCCCACCAAGCGCTCGTTTAACGTCACTAGCTTGACTGTAACGACGTTCAGGCGGTGGGTGCATCATCCAGAGGCATTATCTGCCTTGATGGAATCTCGGCTTTCGCCCAATAGTGTTTCACACTCTGTCCATTGACAGTAAACTCCTTGCATGTAGGACTAACCAGCACAATGGCACCATGTGGTCTAACCTCCTTGATTGTGAAGGGACCTGACCAACGAGAACGCAGTTTACCAGGAAACAATTGCAAACGAGAGTTATACAGAAGTACCTGGTCGTTCGGCTCGAAATGTCTGGAGATTATCTTTTTATCATGATAGGCCTTAGTTCTGTCCTTGTACAGCTCCGAGTTCTCATAGGCGTGGTGCATAATCTCATCCAACTCGTTCAGCTGAATCAATCTCCTCTCAGCAGCATGCTTGATCTCGAAGTTCAGCAACTTCGTCGCCCATGCTGCCTTGTGCTCGATCTCCACTGGAAGGTGACATGCTTTCCCATGCAGCAAGTGAAACGGTGTAGTACCCATCGGTGTCTTGAAAGCAGTCATGTAAGCCCATAGCGCGTCATCCAGCTTCGTAGACCAATCCTTCCTAGAAGTACCCACTGTCTTCTCCAAAATCTATTTGATTTGCCTGTTGGAGACCTCTACTTGTCCACTGGTCTGAGGGTGATATGGAGTAGCCACACGATGATTTACACCATGCTTTTTCAGCAACTTCTCAAAAACTTTGTTAATAAAGTGGCTGCCACTATCACTTATAACAATACGCGGCACTCCAAATCGTGGGAAAATGATGGTCTTAAACAGCTTACGAACCACTGAAGAGTCGTTGGTTGGACTAGCAATTGCTTCCACCCATTTGGACACATAGTCCACAGCAACCAGGATGTATATGTTCTTGTGTGACGAGGGAAAGGGACCCATAAAATCGATGCCCTAGCAATCGAAAACCTCAACTTCAAGGATGAAATTTTGTGGCATCTCGTGTCGCTTACTGATTTTCCCTCTTCTCTGACAGACATCGCACTGCGAGATATAAGCATGCACATCTCTGAACATAGTAGGCCACCAGAAGCCTGCTTGAAGAACTTTGGACGTCGTCTTGAAAGTAGCGAAGTGTCCAGCATACTCAGACCCATGACAGTGATAAAGAATTTTAGGCACCTCTGACTCTGTAATACACCTCCTGTAGATACCTTCAGAGCAATGCTTGTAAAGGTAAGGCTCATCCCAGAAGAAACACCGTATTTCGCGCATAAACTTCTTCCTCGCATACTTCGTGGGATGCTTTGACTCAGTCTCTGCAGCAAGGTAGTTGGCAATGGCAGCGTACCATGGTCGTGCAGGAGTAGATACATCAGCTAGATAGGCGTCATAAGAATCGAAGTGCTCTGTAGGCAAAACAGGTCCAAAACGTGTCGGGTATCGACCGATACTAGGTGAGTATCGATCGATACTGAAGGTCTGCACTCGCGAAAATTTTAGATTTTCGGAACAAACATCCTGAAACTGAGTTTCAATGAAGTAGATACCCTCCTCTGGCAAGAAATCATCAATAGGCACGACTTCATCGATCTTTATTCGCGATAGGTGGTCAGATCCTCCATTCTCAACTCCCTTCTTATTCTTGATCTCGATATCGAACCCTTGGAGCAAAAGTACCCATCGGCAAAGACGAGGCTTGAAGTCCTTGTTCTTCAGCAAGTATTTGAGAGCAGCATGGTCTGTGTGAACAATAACCTTGCTCCCAATCAAGTAGGACCAAAATAAAAGCCATAGATCCATCATCGCAAGTAAAAGACGAGGCTTGAGGTCCTTGTTCTTCAGCAAGTATTTTGATTCTCCTCCATCGTACATACCATCGTCGAAGAAATCAAAGCCATAGATCAAGCATCGCAAGACCAATGATATATTCTCATTCTCCATTGAAAATCCTGCAAAATTAACTCCAGAAAGCTTGAAAGAAAACATGGGCGAAGCAAAACAAAGACCAAACACCTTATCACATCGCCAGTGAGGAGCACCGAACACCATAGAGGCAAAGGATCGACAAAACTTGTTTTCTCCCCTCTCGGTGGCTAGGGCTTTCCCTCTCTCAAACAAATGCCTATGATTTTTCGTTTAATAATTTAGTCATGAAACTCCATTAGAATTCATTTCAATTGATTTAATATAAAAAGATTTTAAAAATCATTTAGTTTTGAATAACATTGGACTTTAGTGAAATAATTGAAATCTTCATTCAGTAACATCAAATTCTAAAATATCCTATACATGATATACAAATAAAAGATCTAATAACACTAGATTTAAAGTGTTATTTAGAATTATTATTTTGTAGTATCTCGTCTGGATCACTATTTTGTGCCGATTCCCAGGCTAGTGCCTCCACTTTCGAAAGTTTCAAAATTTCCCGTAGATCTCTGTCCACATTTGAGAATGTCTTATCATTTCGCGCTTTCCAAATATACCACGCAATCCATGGAAAACTATTATCCTGATGTTCGGGAGGAAGTCTCCAAAAAAGATGATCAAAATTTGAAAAAACCGATTCCATTGGGAAGTCACCCAGAGGCGTTGGTATCTTAGAAAGAGCCCACGTTTGTGAAGCCGGAGGACATTCAAAAAGAGCATGATTGATAGTTTCATTTTCTGATCTGCACCGTGCACATTGTGAGTCACATTCAATTCCTCTACTTCGCAAATTTGTTGAGACCGCGAGACATCCCGAAATAGCTTGCCAAATAAAATATTGTAGTTTTGGGGTACACTTAAGCTTCCATGTGTGAGCCTGTACGCTCGTCACATCCGGCCCATATAATCTATTGTAACCGATATTTATGCATGCTTGTTCAATTTGATAACCCGACTTAACCGTATATGTTCCCGATGTTGTGTAGTGCCATCCAAGAGAGTCTGGTTTGTAGGTGATACTTATAGGCATCCCCCGAATAATCATTGCATCTACCGGGTCAATGATGGCGTTTAATAACCCCATATTACACGTTCGTGTCACTGGGTCAATCAGATGATTTACCATTAGGTTCTGGTAATAGTTATACCCCTGACAGGTTGCTGGCCTCGGCTTAGAAGATGGTATCCACGGGTCATTCCATACTGAGATAGAACAGCCTGATCCAACTCTTTGATTAGCCCTTTTTTAACCAAAGCTCTAGCTGAGATGATGCTCCTCCATCCGTAGGATGGGGAGTAAGATCGTATAGGGTCTAAAGGGTCCGTGTTCCGAAAATATCGACCCTTAAAGACCCGTGCGGATAAAGTATCCGGTCTATCCATTAATCTCAATAATTGTTTGGCCAATAATGCTGTGTTAAAATCCTCAACCGCCCGGAAACCCATGCCCCCTTCCGATTTACTTCGACATAATTTCTTCCATGGTATCTAATGCATTCCTTTGTGTTCTCTAATTGAACTCCACCAGAACCGAGCCGCCGCACTAGTTAGTTTTCCGGTTAACGATTTGGGTAATCGAAAACACGACATAACAAATGTTGGCATTGCTGATACCACTGATTTAATTAAAACCTCCTTGCCCCCTTTGGATGAGAACCTTGATGTCCATCCATTAATTATTTTATGTTGCCTCTCTGCGATGAAACTAAAGATCTTACTTTTGGCTCCTCCGAGACTTTCCGGGAGGCCTAGATAGGTACCCATGCCGCCAATGTTAGAAATTCCTAGTATTTGTTTGACCTCACTTTGGAGTGTCTCAGATACCGTGTGACCGAATTGTAAAGAAGATTTACCAAAATTTATTTGTTGCCCAGACACTGACCCGTACTGTTGAAGAATATGCAAAATAGTTTCACATTCGTGTTTTGTAGCCTTATAGAAAAATAAGCTGTCGTCCGCGAAGAGTATATGGGATACTGGTGGACTTGCTCTCGCAACCTTAATCCCCGTAAATAGTTTCTCCCTTTCTGCCTTCCGGATATTTGCTATTAAGACCTCCGTTAAGAGTATGAACAGATATGGTGACAAATGGTCCCCTTGACGAAGCCCTCTCTTTGGAATTATATGTCTTTTTGGTTGACCATTATTCTACTTAAGAGGGAATGATCACACAAAGGTTTGGAAGCGAGGCTAGGATTTTCCTATGATGCCATTATTCGCCTACATCCTTTGATACATAAATAGGGAAGAACCGGGGATTTGGTGGCAAACACCATCAGTACTCGCGTCTCATACCTTGATGTGTATATGCTAAGCTAAAAAAAAAAAAAAATAGAACATAATAAGAAATAAGTCTGGGGGAGAGAAATTGATACAAAAAGTGTTAAAAAGGGTGGTTCCTTTGTCATGATATTGTCTGGTAAAGAGTCTAGAAGGTTCTTGAACATTAACTGCAGCGATGAAACTGGCGATGAAGGTTTTACTTGAACAATGCTGTGGGATAATGTATGGAGTCTGGAAAAGCTGCGAATGTCTACGGAGAAGTACATGGTGGTTAGATCGAAAGCTGGTTAGGTGACATTTGGGTACTTGGAAAGAAGGTCATTTCGATGGTTCATGAACAGGTGAGTCTCCGCGTTTTCAAACCTCTTTCTCTGTTTAGTCTTCTATTTGCTTGAGGGCAAGCAAAGGCTAAGTCTGGGGGAGTTGATATATCATGGTTTTTACCCTATTTAAGCCATGATATAAGTCCTTTTTATAGAGTCTTTATAGTATTTTGGAGTCTTTTAGAGTCTTTTACAGGTCTTAGCACGTTTGGAGCATTATTGGAATTATTGGAGCTTTCTGGAGCAGTTTGGAGCAGAAGCTGAAGTCGTGTTGCTGAGTACCTGATTTCACGGCAAGCATCGATCGATACCCCCTGGTATCGATCGATACTCATCGCAGCAAGACACGACCCGCGAGTTTTCCAAGACTTGAAGAATTGCAAAAGTGCCCAGAAGTCTTTAATAATTACAAGAAGACCCCAAGTCGTGATTTAGGTTATAAATAGGATTTTACAGCCACTTGTTTAGGCTATGCTTTATTTTGCTTGAGTTTAAGAGAGATTTTGGTGAGAGATACAAGTCTGATTTCCCTTCGTCCGAGATCAGATCTCAAAACCTTGTTTCTCTTTCTGATTTTATATAGAGTATTTATTCAAACATGTTTATTAATTTAATCTCCATGTCTGAGTAGATCTCTTGTTAGGTTTGGGGATTCTCATTAGGGATTTCTTTGAATGCTAGGTTGATTAGTTATTTAGGGTTCATAATCTGAATTAGTTCTTCACCTTAGGTTGTTCTCATAGCTAATTCTAGATTGATCACCTAGAACTTAGATCTTAGGATAATTGATTAGGCACGACAGTGCAATTAATTACCTGATAGAACTAGGGTGAGCAAATTGATTATTCGCAAAGAAATTTGGTTTAATTGATTTGTGAACATATCAAACTTGAAATTAAGGCTGATTTATTCTTAGGGATTTGCAAAAAAATTTGGGATTCTGAAGTTTAGATTTAGATAGTTTTCGCAACGACAGTTGGTAAACTATGCATTAGTGATTTGAGTTCTAGAACTGCGCTTAACCTGAACCCTGATTCGTTAGTTTATTTGCATTCATTGATTTCCTGAGAAATATCCCTGAACCTATCTTTTCCCCATTGAATACAAATCGTTTACTGCTTTCTGTTTTCTGATTAACCTGATTTGCTTAGCTTAGCTTGATTTTATAATTTATTGAGTGATTTATGTGGATCCTTGTGTTCGACCCCTAGCTAGACTACAACAATTGCTTTAGTACTGTTAGGGTATTAAATTGAGCATATAAACTACCGAGGTGAGTCCGCCTTTCGAAGGCTGGCAGTGTTACATTGATGGTTCTTGGAAGGAGACCGATATTTTCTCCGGACTAGGTTGGCACTGCTTTCAGGTTGGCGTCGACGGGAACATAATGGGAGCAAGAAATCTCAGAAGAAGTCTCTCCCCCCTACATGCAGAGTTGGAGGCACTCATCTGGGCCATGCACTGTTTGATTGCAAACCAGAAGACGGCAATAGCCTTTGCAACAGATTGCTCCGAGTTGGTGAAGATGGTGTCTACACCCGAGGACTGGCCGGCTTTTGCATTACATTTGGAGGAATTCGTGAAGAATAAAGATGTGTTTTCTTTTTTCTCAATCTCACTCATTCCACGCGCAAAGAACACAACGGCAGACAAGTTAGCAAGGAGTGCTCGCGTCTACCCAGTGGATACTACTTATGTAAACTCGGTACCCCAGTTTGGATCTCTGAACCGTTCTAGGTATTTAGGCTGTTGACAAAAAAAAAAAAAAAAGAATTATTATTTGAATAATATCGGATTATGATTGGATTTAAATTCTATTAAAATCAATGATTGAATAATCCCTTTAGTTGATTAGGATTTACAAAATATATATTTCTGAATCTTGTAAATTTTACGGATTTCCTTATATAATATGTGGATTTTAATTAGTGTTTGTAAATCTGTAGATTTTTCCTCGAATTTAAGTTTTTGCATTTTTTTAATTTGAAAATCCTTCCAAATCATTTAAAATTCATAAGTAAATTTATTGTAATAATAAAGAATCGTTGTATCATAAGTCGTGTTCCCAGTTCATTCTCTCCCAGAAACAGTTGAATCCTTATTTTCTCCGTCCTCCGATCTCATCTCCTCCGGCGGTCGTCTCTCATCCTTTCCTCCTTCTTTCGTCTGGCGACCTCTGTTCGGTGGAGTCGCTCCTTTCTCCGGCCATTTGGTCGTGAGAAAAGTGAAATTATGTTTTTTTCGCCGTTGTTTCATTCTCGTCGTGGTTTATCATTAGTCGTTTACTCTCCGTCTTTCAACCATTGCGTCTCTCAGTCTCATGTCTAGAAAAGCAAGAAGCTCGTCTCCGCCAGATCCTCCCCATGGTTGTCACTACTGCTGGAACTCCTCAGTCGGAGCTACCGGAACCACCAGATCGACCTTTCCCTGTAGGCTCTCTGCTTTTGTCTTTATACCTTTGTGCCTTCTTTTCACCTCTGGCGGAGCTAACCGGTCGCCGGTGTGATTTTTTCTCCTCCCCCGCAATGCTGATTCTTACAGTTGGGTTATTTTCTGATAGGATCAAGCAAGTCTACGTGAGGAAGAAGAACAGAGGTGGTCAATGAGGAGAGTTGACTTCAAAGACTTATATTCATTAAGAGGGTTTCGTTCTTCTAAGAATTGTTTTGTATTTTCTGGATTTAAACTCTGCGAGGGAAGAGAGAGAGAATCATCTAGAATGTGTGTAACAAACTTGTGAGACGATATGAGTCTCGTTCTTGCGATCGTCATGAGATCGCAATAACCTTGTTCATTCATTCTTCTATCAATACAAATTACAGAGTTATACATTACATCGGAGTTGCTAGAGGAAAGATCCGAGTGACGAACTTAACAAATTGGTGCGTCGTGACGTGACGAGCTGAGCGATCACAACAATGGAGGATTTGACGAAGAAATGGAAGTTGATCGAAGGTTCTATGCGAGATTCGCAAACAGAAATTGATGAACTCAAAGGTGTATTGGAGAGGACGAATCATCGATTCGACGAGGCGGAGAAGAAGTCGGATCAGCGATTCGACGTGATCGAAAAACAATTGGAGCTACAATCGAAACATCTAGAGCTAATGGGAGGAATTTTAAACCAGATCAAGGACGGGATGACCGTAACAAAAATTCATGGAAAAGACATTGAATCATCATCAGCTCCTCAAAACCAGGTACCATCCATAGATCTTAACTATGACCGACGTGATTCACAGTTAGGATATCGGGGAATCTCTGGTGTATTAGCGAATCGAGAATCGATGTTACGGAAAGTAGAATTGCCGGTATTTGATGGTAGATTACCATATGCGTGGATATCGAGAGTGGAGAGGTTTTTCAGGCTTGGACAATATACAGAGGAAGAGAAGTTGAGCTTGATTTCGTTGAATCTCGAAGGATCGGTGCTTAATTGGTATAATTGGGAGATATTGGACACAGCATTTACCAGTTGGGAGGATTTCAAAGACCGGATGTTGGATAGATTTGGAGAATCTCTGGAGGAGGAACCAGGAAAACGACTGTGTGGTATCAAACAGACGGGCACAATTGCGGATTATGTTGCAGAATTTGAGGAACTATCGAGTCAGGTGCGTGGGCTTGATGAGAAGAACTTAACCAATATATTCTACAATGGTCTCAAACCGGCGATGAAAGAAGTGATTCGTATGAAAGAACCAAAGGGATTGAGACAACATAAAGCTGCGGTTTTAAAAATGGAAACAAGTGCTTTTTGTAAAGTGGTGAGTGAAGTGTATAATGTTGAGGATAGACCAAAGAGATCAGTAGTCTATCAACCTCTGAGGTCATCATCAACCTATAACTCTCAAAGAGCAATGGGAACTTCAACAACTGGGAATCAAACTGTGAAGGAGAAGAGTTTGGATACAGGACAGAACCATCCCAAACCTCTAAGACCGAGACAAAGGTTTTCAGATGCGGAACTAGATGAGAAACGTCGCAACATGATCTGTTTCAAGTGTGATGGGAAGTATTTTGTAGGCCACAGAGAGATTTGTCCTAAGAGGGAATTGCAAGTATTAACCATCGTTAATGGTGAAGAGGTGGAAGTATCTGAAGAGAGTTCAGACTGCGAGGAAGAAGTTGTAGGTAGTGATTCATCTCAGTTGATGCAATTGTCCTTTAATGCATTTATGGGACTGGATTCACCAACTACAACAAAACTCAAGGGGACGTTAGGCAGAGCTACTGTTGTTTTCATGATAGACAGTGGAGAAACACATAATTTTGTGGCTCCTCAAATGGTGAAGAAGCTTAAGCTCTAACTCATTCAACTAAAGAATCTTCATGTGAAATTGGGAACATGGATTATGGCTGAAGGCTCGGGAATCTGTAAGCAAGTAGCATTCGGATTACAGGGGGTTGACTTTGTTTCAGATTTCATATCTTTGGAGTTGAGTGGGGCTGACGTGATACTGGGAGTTCAGTGGTTACGTACTTTGGGAAAGTGTGAGGTAGATTGGGACTTACATGAATGGTCATTCAATTATGAAGGGAAGAGAGTTACTCTGATTGGAGATCCATAACTACATGTTCAAAGACTATCCCTTAAGTCTCTTGCCCTTGTGTTTTCTGTACACTCCAAAGGTGCATTAATTGAATTCAACACTCATCAAGTCATCCAAGATGATGCTACTATCCCTCTGGAGCTTACAGAAGTCTTGACTCAGTTTAACAGTGTTTTTGCGGTACCATCAGGTCTGCCACCTATTAGAGGCCGTGAACACACCATCACATTGACCCCAGGGGTAACTTCAGTCTCAGTACACCCCTACAGATACCCTCATGCCAGTAAGGAAGCAATGGAAAAGCTGGTAACAGAAATGTTGCAATCGGGTATTATAAGACCAAGCAAGAGTCCATTTTCAAGCCCAATGTTACTGGTGAGAAAGAAAGATCAAAGTTGGCGATTTTGTGTGGATTATAGAGCATTGAACCGAGCTACAATCCCTGACAAATATCCAATCCCAGTGATAGATCAATTATTGGATGAACTTCATGGCGCTTTTGTTTTCTCAAAGTTGGATCTAAGATCAGGATACCATCAGATCAGGATGAGGAATGAGGATATTGAGAAAACAGTGTTTAGAACACATGAGGGTCACTATGAATTCTTGGTCATGCCTTTTGGTTTAACGAATGCACCCGCAACATTTCAAGGATTGATGAACCAGATATTTCGGCCATACCTGAGGAAGTTTGTATTGGTCTTCTTTGATGATATTCTGATATTCAGCTCTACATTAGAAGAGCATCAGGGGCATTTGCAGACTGTGTTGAACATCTTTGCTGAGCAACAGCTTTATGCTAACAAGAAAAAATGCCTCTTTGGTCAATCACAAGTGGATAATCTAGGGCACATTATCTCTGTAAATGGTGTGGCAACTGATCCAGCAAAAACAGAGTCAATGCAGAAATGGCCTACTCCAAAATCTGTCAAAGAGTTGCGTGGGTTCTTGGGACTCACTGGTTACTATAGAAGATTTGTACAAGGGTATGGACTGATGGCGAGACCGCTAACGGAGCTTCTCAAAAAGGATTCTTTTGAGTGGTCTGACCGAGCTCAGCATGCTTTTGACAAGCTAAAAAAGGCGATGATATCTGCTCCGGTTCTCACATTACCAGATTTTGAGGAGATATTTGTGGTGGAGACAGATGCTTCAGGATTTGGCCTGGGAGCAGTGTTGATGCAGTTTAAAAGACCGATTGCTTAGTTTAAAAGACAGTCAATCCCTTGCTCCCAGGCTTACCATCTTCAAGTGGGATTAATGTTATCTTTGTGGTGGTGGATAGACTAAGCCGGTACAGCCACTTCATTGGTCTTAAACACCCGTTTACAGCAGCGGATGTAGCTTCCAAATTCATAAAAGAGATTGTTCGACTTCATGGATTTCCAAAGTCAATTGTATCAGACCGAGATAGAATATTCTTGAGTAAGTTTTGAAAAGAATGCTTCAGATTGGCAGCAACCACATTGAAGTTTAGTTCTGCATTTCATCCACAAACTAATGGCCTGACAGAAGTCACCAATAGATGCTTAGAAACATATCTTAGATGCTTCGCTTCAGGGCATCCCAAGACGTGATTCTCTTACTTACATTGGGCAGAGTTTTGGTTCAACACCAACTTTCACACTGCCTTAAAAACATCACCATTCAAAGTTCTTTATGGGCGTGATCCACCAACATTGGTTCAGTTTGAAGAGGGATCGACAACGAATTTTGAACTGGAACAGATGCTAAAAGACAGAGATTGTATGATTCAACAAATTAAGGGTTTTCTTCTACACGCTCAGCAAAGTATGAAGGAGTCTGCTGATAAGCACAGAAGAGATGTATCGTTTGCCGTGGGGGATATGGTCTTCTTGAAGCTCCGGCCATATCGGCAACACTCCGTGACAAGGAGAATCTGTCAAAAGTAGGCTGCCAGATTCTACGGCCCTTTTGAAGTATTGTAGAAGATAGGCAAGGCAGCCTATAGACTTAAACTTCCTGATACATCCAAAATCCATCCTACTTTTCATGTATCCCAATTGAAAGCAGTGGTGGGTAGTGATGTACAGCCTATACCATTACCATCGTCATTCTCTGAAGGAGGCGAATTCGTCCTAGAACCAGTGACTGTTGTGGCCCATCGCTACAATAAGGAAGGACTCTTGGAGGTGCTAATTCGTTGGAAGGACCTTCCTGAGCATGAATGTACTTGGTTCTTATGATCTGAGTTTGACAGCCAGTATCCAGCCTTTAAGCTTGAGGACAAGCTTCGTTTCATTGGCGGGGGTATTGATAGGATCAAGCAAGTCTACGTGAGGAAGAAGAACAGAGGTGGTCAATGAGGAGAGTTGACTTCAAAGACTTATTTTCATTAAGAGGGTTTCGTTCTTTTAAGAATTGTTTTGTATTTTCTGGATTTAAACTCTGCGAGGGAAGATAGAGAGAATCATCTAGAATGTGTGTAACAAACTTGTGAGACGATATGAGTCTCGTTCTTGCGATCGTCATGAGATCGCAATAACCTTGTTCATTCATTCTTCTATCAATACGAATTACAGAGTTATATAGTACATCGGAGTTGCTAGAGGAAAGATCCGAGTGACGAACTTAACATTTTCACCCAAAGGATCTTCTTTTGCAGTCGTGTGTTTAGAAAACCTTGAAGCTCGCTTCTTCTCGACCATTGCTAAGACCGCCGTTGTTGGGTTCCCCTCGTTGGAGCCACCGAATATGCCACATGTATCTTTACATGGTACCTCTCTCCCATCTATTGACTCTTTTATGTCAGTTGTATGCTTTCTCCGCTTTCATCCCTTATTACCGATTCACATTTTGCTATTGTTTCCTGTCTCCTCTTTGGAGCATCTCTTACCAAATTTCTCTGCTATATAGTGTCTTTTACCCATTAATTCCTCGGTCATGGAGTTCTTACAACTCAAATGCAGTTTTCCTCCTCTATGGAGTGTTTATTGTTGGAATGCAGATTTCCCTCACAGATTTGGTTTCGGATCTCGTGCATCTCCACACTTTCTAGTGCTTTTGTACCGTTGCCGTTGTGCTGCACAGTCATTCTTTTGATTGGAAGGTTGCTCAACAGAGGCTTTGCTCTCTGCACTTTTCAAAGATTTAGCAAATCGGCGACATGCCGCCTCTGCTTTTATAGCTGGTGTTATGATTGATAACCTTGCACTAGTTGCAGTTTCAACCACATACATTAGATAACTCCATGTGTTTTTTGTTCCTGGAGGCGTCATTCCATTACTTAGGTTTAATGTCGTTGAGATACGATGACTTCTCGACAGTGTTTATTGCTTATAATGATTGCTTCTACGTTTGAGTAATCGTCTGAAAACTCTCTCTTGCTGAAAAATTGAGCTAAAATCTCCCTGTTATATCTGGAAATTAGTTTTGATTTTTTTTTAATTGGAAAAAAGGAATTTACGGAAAAACCAGACCACATTCCTCAAATTTACGGTTTGTATCCGGGCTAACCCGAAATAATGGATCCCAGTCGGGTTATATCCGAGATATTAGAAGAAAAAAAAAACTTACCTAAATTCCTAATTTTTCGAAATTTCTATCGATTTACTTCCTCTTCTCCTTTCTTGAGTCTTACCGAGTGAGTGAAATCGATTCGAGTTCGTTGGTGGAAACGAGGCGTGCGAGGATGACGAGACCGATGACTCCTGCGTCGGAGAAGTCGGAGAAGAGGGAGGCGAAGAAGAAGAAGACTGCGCCGGCGGAGAGTGGGCCGGGAGAATCGCCGGCGGAGAGTGGGCCGGGAGAATCGTCGGCGGAGAGTGGGCCGGGAGAATCGTCGGCGGGAAAAGCGGTTGTTGATCCGACGGCTGAGACAAGAAACACGGAGGAGACGGCGGCGGATAGTGCGGCGGAGAGGGAGGCGGGGCGGAGGTAAGTTATTATCAATCTTATCAATTCTCTCAATTCTAGTGTTAAGAAGAATCTGGCAAAGTAGAAAAGAATTGAGATGGAGAGTTCATGGTAATACTAGGATCACTAGGAAAAACTATCTTTAAAATGGTAGAAGTAATGTAATACTAGGAAAACTTTCTTGCAGGATGCCTGGGCAAAGACGGAAGCCATGAAACCACTTAGAATGTACTTTCAGCCTGAGCAGTATAGCAAGGGCATAAAACTATCAACCCGGTGCTTCGTCGAAGAAGTTTTGGAGGCGTTTAAAGAAGTGGATCTCAGTCCGACGGAAAGAGATTGGTTTGAGACGCATCCGCAGTTCTGCTACATTCTCCACATGCCGAAGAGCAATCATATGGTTCAACCCATGTGGATGCTGTTGTTGCGTACTTCTGCGATCCAAAGGAAAAAGGAGGCATGGTTTGTGGTGAATGGCATTCCCATCCGATATGGGTTACGAGAGCATGCTATGATCTCAGGATTCAACTGCCGCAACTATCCTCTCAACTGGCAGCAAAAAGGGTCCTCCTCCTTCAAGATAAAGTATTTTGATGATTCGAATAAAAAGAAGATTTTAAGGGAAGACGTGAGGGTTCAGCTCAAGGAAATGGAACCGGATGATAGTGGAGATAGGCTCAAGATGGCGGTGCTGTATTTCTTGGGCAGCTTCGTCTACTGTCCCACCAAAACCGGAGCAAAAGTAAAACCCGTGCTCGACATATTTGTAAGATACGTCGTTGATCTGGATTTATGTAAGACATTTCCTTGGGGCAGATTCTCTTTTGAACACATGTTAGAGTCAATTGAGAGTACGATGAGCCACTATAACGGGGAGGTGGGAGGCGTCTGGTTGATTCCTGGTTTTTGTCTTCCTTTGGAGGTAAATTGTAAAACTAGACTAGGTTGGTCCTTTTTTGCGAAGTATAATTATATGCGTTTGTTTGTAGCTTTTGGCGTTGGAGGCCATTCCGGCACTGAGAACTAGCATCCGAGAACCTGTTTGAGCTCCTAAGGACGACTGTCCAAGGATGTGCAAGTATAACTAGAAGAAATGCGACCTGGGAGGCTGGCCTCTTGAGACTGTGTATGAAAAACTCAGAACTACTAAGGTTAGTAGTATTTGCAGATTTTAGTAAAACTAGAAAACTTGGTAACACTATACATATATTGGTAAAACTAGGAAAACTTGGTAATACTAGTAGATTTGGTAAAACTAGGAAAACTTGGTAATACTAATAGATTTGGTAAAACTAGGAAAACTTGGTAATACTAGTAGATTTGGTAAAACTAGGAAAACTTGGTAACCTTGGTTGTTTAAATGTGTTTAACTTGACAGGACATTGACAATGTGTTGATAGCTTCGGCTGAGGAAAAGGAGTTGTTGGATTCGATCATGGAAAAGGAGGACGATGTTGACGAGCACGATCCTATTGTGGAGAGTTGGGATGCGCTGATTCACAACGGATTAACCGTTGAGTTTGAAGATATGAAGGATGAAGATGTGAAAGGGCGAGCAAAAAAGGAGGAGGAAAGAGCAGCGACTAGAGGCGGAGCTAAGAATCCCTCTCTCGGGGATGTGGTGGCTGCGATGCATACCTTGACAGATCAGCTGAGTATGATATTAGAGAAGGTCGAAGATCTTGAGGATAGGATGAAGACAGTTGAAGAGTATGTAAAGGCTCGGAAGGGTAATGTGTTTGTGCGGAAGGAGAAGCATGTTTCATTTAATTAGGCTCTTGAACAATGTTTTCATATTTCTACTTTGTCTATGAAAGTTCATGTTTTGTTCATTCTTACGTTTGTATAACATATAAGATGTATTTCTAACAAAATTAGCTGATTTCATCTAGTGATTAGGTTTTCAAATAACAAAACATAATTAATTTCAAAAGTCAACTAAAACCAATAATGCATAGTTATACCAGTATTACACATAAATCATAACATAGTACAAATTAAGCGAAAACAAGTTTTACATAACAAAAGCATATAACAACCATGGTAGTGTCCTTCCCCACTTATACCTGCACATTTTCAGTGCCGGAATAGCCTCCAACGCCAAAATCTACTTGAGCATGGCTATCTCTTCGGCATGGGTTTGAATCTCTTCAATCGTCTTGCTCTGCTCTTCAATCTTCCGAAGTAGCTTCGAAATCTCTTCTTCGACACCGACAACCCATGGCTGACGAAAGTGGAGTCCATCATCCTAGAAAAAAAAAAACAGCCACATCTATTATAGTTTTACCTAGTATTACCAGTTATACATCCGAAGAACATCCAAATAGTTTTACCTAGTTTACTAGTATTACCCAGAAAAAACCGAGAAACACAATTAGATTTTACCTTAAATTTGGTGCAGGTGAAGTACCTACTTCCTGGTAAAGTATCTCGATCACGTTTAAATTTGGAGAGACATCGTGTTTGATGTCTCCACCACATGGGCATTTTGTGGGAATCCCGTATTCGGCGGCGGCGACGAATTCGAGCATGTCGTGATGGTCCTTCAGCTTCTTCATTTCCTTGTCGCGCCTCTTCTCCTCCTCGTAAGATTTAACACCGAAATTGTCAGTCCAATGGTATCTAGAATCCATGGATCTCGTGAAGGAAGAAATAGAAAAGGAGAGAGAGAGAGAGAGAGAGAGAGAGAGAGAGAGAGAGAAATGAGATAGTCGAACTTTAGAAAGAGAGAGAGAATTCGTCGAAAGTGGTAGAGAGAGAGAGTTTGTTGAGAATGAGTGGAGGAAATCTTTGGGAGATCTAAAAACATAAAATTAAAATTTGAAATTTTGAATTTTCAAAAATTTTGAATTGGGGTTGAAAAATTCATTTTCCCGCCGATTTTTTGGACTAAGTCAGCAGTCTCCTGCACTTTTGACTATGTGCCTGTTTTAAAAAAATGCACATAGTTATACCAGGTTGTTAGTTTTACAAAATCTTGAAAATTTTGATTTCCAATTAAATTAGTATTACACCAACAAAAATAACTTTGAATATGGTATTTTTGTACCTTTTACTTAACAACTTGGAATTACATTAGAATGTGTTTCTTTAAGTATAAGGGAATGTTGGTCAAATATATTTCTACTTGGTCAAATATATTTCTACTTTGTATTGTGTGTTCATTCTTACGTTTGTATAACAAAGAATATGTATTTCTAACAAAATTAGCTGATTTCATCTGGTGATTAGGTTTTCAAATAACAAAACATAATTAATTTCAAAAGTCAACTAATACCAATAATGCATAGTTATACAAGTATTACCCAGGAATCATAACATAGTACAAATTAAGCGAAAACAAGTTTTACATAACAAAAGCATAAAAGTTCTACATGGGGGCATAGTCTTCTCGATATAACAACCATGGTAGTGTCCTTCCCCGCTTGGTTTTGTTCTGCGTCCTTCCCTTTCGGCGCCTTTCTCCAGTTGATGGAAATCTTTTTTCTTTCCTCCGATCTTTCTTTATGACGGGATCCGGAGGTATTATCTGCTTCTCCATGATGTAATCCGGGACAGTCCACGCAGACATATCGGGCACTACATAGATTGACCTGGTATAAGCCAATGTCCACATCTCCGTCAAATAGTATTTCGAACACAACTCATGAAGTACTATGCGGATATCACGCCTTCCATTTTTTTGAAGGAGATGAAAGCGGATAGTGCGTGGAGGCAAGGATACATATGAATATCATAGAACCTGCAAGTGCAAGTTTTGTTTGCCAAGCTCACCAAATATAGCTTTCCGTCTTTTGAAATTACCTTTTATTCAAGATCATAACCGTTTACCTCCCTCATAGATAATTTCTCAGCATCAGGCCAAATGCTGTGCAAGAAGTTCTTAACCAAAGGAACCAGTTTGTTCGCTAAACCAATCAGAAAACTTTCGAACTATCGTATCAAGCATGGGTATTAAAGAGTACTTCCTGGCATCCATAAAAGTTTTGTTTAGAGATTCCACGGAGTTGCTAGTGTCGAGGTTGTATCTAGCGACCGTAGATAAACATCTAGCCCATTTTTCTGGCACAGTGGTTTCCTCCAGATACTTCGCCGCTGAAGGAAATCTCTGTTTAAATGCCTCGTAAAGCATATTGAACTCAGCCACCGTGTGAGCCTTACCGCACTCTTGGAATTTTTCGCCGACAACGGCTCTGCTTGCGCTTGGAGCATTACCTTTAACGTTTTGAGACAAATGCCATAAGCAAAACCCATGATGAGCTTGTGGATAGACGTTAGCTATGGCGTTGATGAGGCTTACATTTCTGTCATTCACAAATACCAACTCGGAAGAGTTGTCTACAACGGTTTGCACCTTCTCGAAAAACCAGGCCCAGCTAGCATTATTCTCGCCGTCGAGTACACCGAATGCTATGGGATAAATGTGGCGATTGAGATCCTGAGCTGCGGCGAAAACTAGTACGCCACCAAATCCGGCCTTCATAAAAGTTGCATCCACAATAATCACTTTCCTCATGATCTGAAACCCATCAATGCAAGCTCCCAAAGCTATGAATAGGTACTTGAATTTTCCCACCTCATCCAGTTCCACAGCCGTTTTCGTACCCTGATTCAGCTCCTCTAACACGTACAAATAACGATACAACATCCTGTAGTTATCTTCCGGGCTCCCACGCAAATCGCAAATTGCTTGATTTTTCCCTCTCAAAGCCGTGGAGTACGATACCTCTACACCAACTATGTCCTTCACAAGTTCCATGATGACTCTAGGAGTTGGAGTCTCTAGTTTCCTGGGATATGCCTCATTCACAATAGATGCGACTAGATGTACTGTTCCTTTCCTCTTCACGCTGCCTTCTTCACTCAGACTAGCGCGGTTGCATGTGTGCATCTTCGTGTACGTTCTAATCGAGAAACCATCTGAGTATGGGATCTTCGCTGCTCGTACACTCCATTTACAAATTCGTTGAGCACATTTGGCCACCCATCGCACGGTATCCGATTTTCTTATAACATACCCGCGAGAGTTAACAAATGCGCCTCTATGAACCAACTCTACAACGGCTTTCTTACTAGGAAATTCTTGACGAATACTCGAGTCCAAATCGTCATCCCATGGCTCTAAACTCTGACTACATTCAACAATAGGTGGTTCCTCAACATAATAATCACGCATATCCGATGAATCCACACCGTTACTCTCACATTCATCATCTTCATCATCATCATCCTCATCCTCTTCTTCTTGATTTCCTTCTCCGTTGTCAACATACAACGTAATGGCATTGAGTCATATTTCTTCGCTTCCATCATCATTGCGCTGCGAATCTATATAGTTCATACCATAAGAGCTTTTCCCCGCTCTCGGCTGTTGCTCTGGCAGTTCCGATGTACTCAACAACTCCACATTCAAAACACTTCTACGGTTCTCATTATCTAAATGCGTTAGATACACCAACAGATCCTCATCATCACAAATAAACGACTTTTCCTCACATCCAACCAACCTAGCAATGTAACTCAATTTCAATTTAACTTTACTTTCGTCTAACTCAAGCTTCTTGTATAACTTAGCTTCTACCATGGACATTGTTATCTCCTCAACTGATGTCTTGAACACTAGACCATTAATGCGACCTTCGCATTTATAATGTATGTTGACGTCATTGCTCATTTTATCCTGCCAAACCAATACCAAAAAACTCATTCAATACTGTTTTTTGTTCACAGTTATACCCTAGTTGTTCCCAGTTATACACTATTTATTCCCAGTTATTTACTAGTTTTACTAGTTATACATCATCTCGCAGTATTACTAGTTTTACTAGTTGTAATATCATCCCCAACCCAGATCGAACTCACCCAGATCGCAGTATTACTAGTTTTACTAGTTGTATTATCATCCCCAACTCAACTCAGATCGAACTCGAACTCACCCAGATCCAATCCGTTTTGAGATTTCAAAAATTTACAATTCACTACGATTCAACCATTGTAATGCATTTGTTTGCCAATATAGAGTCATATTCAACCCAGAAACATTCGTTAAATACCCAAATTTACCCAAAATCTCCAAATTTCCCTAAATCCCTAATTTCTCCAAAATCCCCAAAATTTACATCCATGATTCAATTCAACCAAACCTCGATATTGGAACTCAATGCAGCTCCGGCGGTGCAACGGCGGCGAAGGTGACGTCGTCGACGGTGGCGATTCGGAGTCGTCGCCGGAGGTGGAGGTGGAGGAGGGAGGAGTGTCGTTCGTTCTTTTGGTTTTTTTTTTGTTTTTTATTATTTAAAAAAAACATTTGAAGAGATTAGAAGGAGAATAAGAGGAGAAGAGATGACATATTTCTCTCCAATTTCTATCCAATTTCTCTTCATTAAGAGTTATAGAGATTAGAAGGGGACAATGTTGCCCAATTTTGAAAAGGATATATAAGACGTTGACTCTCTACGTTTGGCGTTTATAGCCGCATATTTGTTAGTCAATATAACTTTGTTATCATCTTTTGTAAACAATTTAATATGAACCTCCCTAGAATTGATACTCTAGAGCTGGGCAGAAGGGGGATAAACCTTGCAAGCTTCAAGGGCTGTGGGATCGAATGGTCACACAAAGGAGATGGAGGTCCTTTGATTCACCTTTACTTTGCTTTAGATATTACACACTAAAGAAGAACAAAACACTGGATGTTACACACCAGCAAGGAAGAAGAGAGATGAGTCTCTCGAAAACCTAAGGAAAAGAAGGCTGCGCGTGTTTTAATAATATCATAGGTGAGTTCTGTCGACAATGGTCGTAGGGTTTTTATAAGTAAACCATCGACCCCAAAAGAAAGAAAAAAATGAGAGAAAGGAAAAATACAAAGAAAAGGAAAAACACTTAAAACAGAATAATCGGCCTTGCTGGTCGAAACTGAACATTGGGCATTGGGCGAGTGGGCTAAGACGAGGTGATCTATCTTTGCCTCGTTAAAAACCTATCTTTGCAAAACCCAATTGGGACAAAAACAAAGACAGGGAAAAAGAGTGCAAAGCTAGATCATAAGTCCACTAGCCATCTTTAGTTTGGATCAAAACTAGTGTTGATGTAGTTTCGTCGCTCCCTTGGTTTAAGTAACTTGGTTGCCTCTGAATTTAGTTAAGAATGCCCGCAACAGCTTCATTGAGCTCCTTCGTCTTTGCTCATGTCATAGGACCTATCGAAATGATCAAAGGCTCCTCGGCTAAGTCTTCCTCGGCAACAAATGCCTCCTCGGCTAAATCTCCACCGGTTACACTTCCCTCGGCTAAGCTTCCCTCGGCTAAGCTTCCCCCGAATGCACTTCCCTCGGTTACAATTCTGATAACACCGGTTTTGACCATTTTTATGGATCACTTTCATATTCTTTTGCAGGTGTTTTAACTCTGTTTTCAATAGTTTTGAAATGATTTTCGTATTTAAGAGATTTGAAAGACGTTTCAGGTAACTCGAAATAAAAGAGTGCATTTCGGAACAAAAGTACGTCTTTTGCAGGTGTTTTAACTCTGTTTTCAATAGTTTTCAAATGATTTCCATATTTTAGTGTTTTGAAAGACATTTCAGATAACTCGGAGTAAAAGAATGTATTTCGGAACAAAAGTACGTTTTTGGATAAACTCGTATCGTCAGAAGTCTTGCCATCATAGAATGCCTTATAACCGTCTGATCATCACCAAATTTGGATACAACAAAGTAGAGACAACCAGCTTCCAAATGCAATTGGATTGGGGAGAATCCAATGGTTGGATCCTAAAATATACCAAAGCACCGAAGACCGACGAGGCTGCCGAGAAGCAGTCCACCCCGGGTCGAGAGCTCCCACCCGCGGCCAAACACCAGTTTGCCACTCCTGGAGAGCACAGACCCGTGGCCAGAGTCCAGTTCGCCACTCCGGGAGAGCACGGACCCGCGGCCAAGCCAAATTCGCCTAGTTCAAGTCATTTCTTCACCTAAGAACAAAACCGTCTTTTCCCGTCAAACCCTAACTCGACCAAAACGAGTTGAAGACATATAAATAATTGTTTTACAGCCACAATTTCGTGACCCCCTTTTGTTACACTTTTAGACTTGTTTTTCACCAAACATTTGCTCTTGTTCTTTGTTCTTTGTTTAGGGAGATAGGGATTTCCCTTGAACCCTTTTGTTTAATTTCTTATCTATTGATTGTGCAATTCAGAAGCTTGATTATGTCTTGCATGGTCGTGGCTCAGTAATCTCCTTGTTGGGTATAGGGGTTTGAAGGGGCTCTCATGGTTCGATTTTGATTGAGTTTTTCGCCTAGGATACAGATTAGGTTTCTTCATTCTATCCTTGTTGTTAATGCGTTGCTTGACTAAGACCATCTCCAATGTATTGCTCTATTTTTTTACTCTAAAATAGAGCAACTCTATTTTGGAGTTGAGTTTTACTCCAATGCCACTCTATTTTAGAGTTAAAAATAGAGTCATGAACAAAAGAAATAGAGTTGACTCTAAATATAGAGCCAAATATTAAAAACTCTATTTTTGGCTCTAAAATAGAGTTGGGTTGGAGAAGAATTGACTCTAAAATAGAGTTTGGAGCCAAAAATAAAGATGGGTTGGAGATGCCCTAACCGTCTTAGCAACTGATATTATGTGTTTTAGAGCCACGAGAGTGTTGAATCTAATCGCTTGACCTAGGGTAGACGAGCAAATCCGTCGTAAGATTTCGAAAGTATACTTACGGAGGAATTGTGGGCATAAACGACCTTTGAGAGTATCATTCACTTCTTGCGTGGGCGGAGACGAAAGCTACCATCCGAGTACTGAAGTGAGTAGACTACACACAACGTACGTGTTCCAAGTTTAAGAACCCAAAGACGACAAAAAGTCGCTTTAGAAATCCTAGCGAATTCTCGGTGAAAATCGGCCATGAACCCTAAAGAATTCTTGATTGCCTAACGCTTCGTTAATTGATTTACAACTTTGAAATAATTATTGCTTGCTACTGTTCACTTAGATTATATTTATTTATTCGGTTAGTTTAGCTTAGTTTAGTCTCGTTCGCTTTCTTATTAACTCGCTTAGTTTAGCTTAGCCTAGTTTAGTATACTTTAGATTCCTAGTTTCGAGTTCGTGACAAAACCCTATAAACATATATACGTTTTAGGTTTATTTACTATACAATGTCTAAGGTCTCGCAGAACAGTATTCCCTCCCTGTGGATTGATACCTTAAGTACTACAACGCACATCTGTGCAATTGCAGGTTTAAGGTTTACAAAAACCTGAAGTTTCATAGACGAATCTGATACGCATCAAGTTTTTGGCGCCGTTGCCGGGGAGGCAATCGCTACTCGTTCTGCCACACTTTAGAGGTTAGTAAATCAACTCTAAGATAATTTTTTCTCTTTGATTTTTCTTTTTGTTTTCCTTCGTTTCTGGCTTTGAAACATGAACTCGCATCTGGTGCGAGATGAATACTACGAGCAGGGTTCCTACGACCCATCTCATGCTCACTACTCTCACGATTCACACCACTACCGTGATTCGTACTACATGGATCGGAAACCGGCACCGACCAACTACTCTCAAAGATGCTACGAACCTCATTTCTACCAAGATGAGCCTTTTGAGCCTCTGTTTGTCGACTCACAACAAAGTCCTTATGTTCTTCCTCATCAAACCTCGGACCAGAACAATGATATCTTGGAAATTAGCCTTCGTTTGGAGCGACTCGATGCAATGATCATATCCCTTGTTTCGAAAGATTATGATCTTAAAACCCATTGGCTCAACCATCAACCTCAACAAACCAATGAAGATTATGAGAAGCCGATGGTCTACAAGGTATAAATGGAGGATATTCTTCAAGAACTCAACAAATCTATGCACGAAAATGATGGTTTCAACAAAGCAAAACATCAAGGAAAAGAAGGACATGTTTCTATTCCTACTGACGATTTTATCTCTATCGATTCGTTCGAGAGTTTTGAAGACGACAAACAAGACCACAAGCTGCCTCCACTCGTCGAACCAAAGCCTTCTCCTCCTTATGCCCCTCACCACGTTGAGTGCGAGACAGACCTCGTGAAGGATGAGACATTAACGGATACACCGAGCCGCCATTGAAGACGTTTTCTAAGGAGAAGGATCTCGAAAAATTTGACGGTCCATGCTCGATCAAGGTAAAAGAATTTCGTGATATCCATTTTATGAACACATGCAGCGGAGATGGACCACTCTTAGACCCTGGAGGAGCTACAAATAACGTTGAAAACGTTCTAGAAGAAGGTGCACCCGTCACACTATAGGAAAACATAAAACCGACAATTTCGACGTGCGAAAAGATCTCTTTTGATGCACACTCTACATTTGCTAATATGGGACGTGATATAGACTTAAATAAAGACAAAGAGAAGCCAAATACTCCCCTGGGACCAAAAGACGTCATTGGAGACGAAGGAGATGACAAGCCGAGCAATTCTGCCAGAGACACCTCCACCGCGGATGCGCCTTCTCCACCCGCGGCCAGACCTCCTTCCACCGTGGGTGTGCATCACCGACCTGCGGCCAAGCCTCCTTTTGCCGCTGCTCCGCCTCCTCCACATGCGGCCAGCCCCTGTTCATCTCAACTCCGACATTTTGCATCCCAACCCTACTTCTTTGAGCAAGACTTCTTCTCCATCAGCACTCAAGCTCCAACCAAGACACAAACTGATCTAGAGCCTACCATCTATGCATCGTGCAACATGGCTCTACCATCCGAGAATATCAAAGAAGAAGAAGCATATTCCAAGGAAGCTCCAAATCTGATCCCGGAGGAGATCACCATCTCTGACTTTATGACAGAAATCCCGAGTGGGAATTGCGTGATATGATCTATACAATGTTCGAAATTTTGCTAGGCGCTAGTCGGGCAGCCGAGGTCCGAGTAGCGCCTAGATGGAAAATCGGGGATTAATCGGAGATTTGTTTTGTAAGTTTTTTATATTATTTTTAGTATTTATATATTTTCAAGGATTAAAATTGTTATAAGAGATTTGTTTTTAATGCAAAATAAATGAAATGTATAAGATTTTCAATATAGAAAAACAAACAAATGATTCAAATGAAGATCAAATTCACATCTAGTTCAAAAGACAAAAAAGTCCAATCACATGATACACAAAAAAAACATATTGTCTTGATCTTGAGAATGAACAAAAAATAATCAAAAGGACATCTAATCTTCATCCTTTTCTTCTCCAAATATCAAGTTATCATGTGCTTTGGACTTCTTGATGTGTTTGATCTTCTTTCTAACCGATGAAATCATGCTACACACATAAAAAAGAGTCATCAAGACATGTTATTCGGATTCATCATTCATCCAATAGACCAAGACATGTTTCGGATTGCCCCACTACAAACATATGAAACCAAAACAAAACCAATAGACCAATAAAACGAAAACCGAAACCTAAAGAGATTAAAAGAAGCAAACCAAAAGATCTAAAGAGATTCACGTAAAACATATTTAACCGAATATAAAGACGTATGAAACATATGAAACCAAAACTAAAAGAGACTCAAAGAAACAAACTAAAACAACTAAAGAGATTCACATGAAATGCAAATATCAGAACATAGATCCAACAAAACCAATAGACCAAAATATGTTATTCGGATTGAGAGAGACATTAAACCAACCTGATTAAGAAGGTTGGGAGTTATGAAATAGAGGAACTTCTTGATAAACATCAGGTTCAAACTCCATTTCAACAATATCTTCTGGTTCAGATTCAAAATCATCATCATAAAGATCTCTTACCCTTGGAGCTTGTGTGGGTAGCACAACATTAACGTCATTCTCTTGCTCTTCTACACAAGGGTCAGCAATCCAATCTTCTACCGTATCTTCATTGCCATTTTCAGAGATCACATCAGCATTTTTTTCCCTGATTTTTTTCTGCTTATTCAACAACCGAGCATTAAACTAGACATAGACTAGATTGTTTAAGCGATTAACATCTAGTCTATTCCTTTTCTTAGTGTGAATCTGCAATAGAAGAAAGACATGTCAATTTGTACACAATATGAGTTTCTTAAAAAACAGAATAAGAGATAAAACATGATATGCTCAACCCTTCAAAACTACTCCAGTTTCTTTCACAACCAGAAGAACTAGAAGTCAAAGCAAGAATTCTAGTAGCTAACTTTTGCAAATTTGGTGCACCACAACCATAAGTTGACCACCAATTCCCTGTGAGTAATCAACTTGCGTTATTTATCAATTGAGGAACCTAAATGATCAAATAAAGATTGGAGAATTACAAAGACATACCTGGATCGAATTTGTCATCTTTCATTTGACATCCTTTCAATGCCAAGGTTCTGCCGAAGGAGCCAGATTTGTTCTTGTAAAGACTAACCTCATGATTCACCACTTCATCTTGCTTATCAAAGTGACCGTGATAAAAGATCTCTACACAGCTGATGAATCCTTCTATGATATCCATATCATATTGGATAGTGGGATCTTTGTAGAAGTAAAACGGATTGAGGAAGTAGGCAGCAATATGCAAAGGAGAATCCAATCTACCTTTCATTTTCTCATCAATAATCTGAAACACAGGTTTGTAATTTTTCTCCAAATGATCAGCAGCTTCTATAATAGACTTCTTAGCTTCTAGTAACTCACCAAAAATAAACCCCATAGAAGGGATCTTCTCTCCATCGGCAAGCCTTAAAACCTTTACCAAAGGGCTGAAGACTTTTAAAACAACCATCACAGCATTCCAAAATCCGAAGCTCATAACAATACTAAACACGTTTTTTCCCTTCACCGATTTTGAATGTATGCATTCATGCCACTTATCACTAGAAAACATTTCCTTTAGTTGAGCCTTCTTCTCATACAAGCTATGGAGAGTCAAGAAACAAGTTGCAAACCTTGTTGCTCCTGGTCTTACAATGTCTCTCTTCTTTGTATATGCTCTCATCATTGATAATGTTTTATGATGAGCATATACATAGATGGTGACAGCCTTTGCTTGATCAATGAGCTTAGCAAAATGTTGCAACTTAGAAATCCCCTCAAGCATTAAGTCAACCGTGTGAGCAGCACATCCTGTCCAAAAGATACTCGGCCTCTTCTCTTTAAGCAACTTTGCAGCTGCTACATTGTTCGTAGCATTATCAGTTACTACTTGGACTATCTTCTCAGCTCCTATATCTTCAATGCACTTATCTATGTAGTTGAAGATATACTGACCTGTGTGAAAATCTTTAGAAGAGTCTTTTGAAGAGAGAAAGCATGTACCTCCTCTTGAATTGACACATAAATTCATGATCCTTCTCCTTTTCATATCAGTCCATGCATCAGTCATAACAGAGCAACCTTCTCTATCCCATTCTTCTTCTAGACTCTTCAGTTTTTCTTGTGTCCTTATATACTCTTCATTTAGCAATGGCTCATGAAGCTGATACTGACTTGGAGGCACCCATCCAGGCCCAAACTGTCCCAATGCTTCACAAAATAACCTAAAGGGTTCATTATCTATGGCATTGAATGGAATACTTGCCTGAAAGACCCACCTAGCACAATATTGGCGTACAACATGTGTCCTCTCTTTAGAAATGGCATCATGTATGCTCTGTTGCCGTTTCTGTGTTGCCAAAGAAGCTTCAGGGTTAATGCAGGTAGCAAATCTATCAATCGGACCCTGGAAATGAGGATCTTTTAGAGTTCCAAGCTCTCCTTCTAGTTCATCATTGATGATATCCTTATCAATATCCACCTCAGCCCTCAAAGCTGCCTCATGTTTTCTTTTTTGACCTTTCTTCTCCTTCGTTTCCATAAGCGCCTTCATACACTTGTCTTTATCCTCTTTACTTGCAACTGGACAAGAAGACACATTTCCCTTTTTATGAGCAATGTGTTCCTTCAATCTGAACACACCACCGGAGAACTCTTTCCCGCATAGTGTGCATTTCACTTTGTCTGGACTCCTTGGATCACACATTACTCCATAATCCCATCCCACATCAGTTGAATTACGCTTAAGAGGTGTATTACTTGGTAGACTGTTGTCCATCGAGTTTTAAAGTTTCTAACCTCAAAACGGAAAGTAAGAGTTTGTAGATGATGTAGGAGCTCGAATATGGTTGCTTTGGTCTCGATTATGCTAGATTTGGTCACGATTTCATCTTGCTTTGGTCACGATTTCAGGTTACGGAAGTTTAGGGGTTCAGAAAGGTGAAGAAGAAGATAAGAAGTCGCTGAAGATTAAGAAAAAACGGATGGGTTTTTCGAAAATGGGCCAGAATTTTGGCAAAATTGTGTTTGAAAATGGGCCGATTTCTTAAAAAAAATCGTCGATTTTTTTTTTTTGACAAATCGCCGATTAACAAAATTTCATCGGAAAACGCTTAACACAGCCGAACAGAGGGAAATCGCGACGTGACGACGCCGGCTACCGCCTAGGCGGCCGATTTTTCGAACCTGGGTTCTATACGAAGGATTACAAGGTTAAATCAAAGAAGACTTGTCGTAAGACACTGTCCTTCTACTACTAGGCTCACCTAGTTACCAACGTCGAGCTAAACGACTTTAAACAAAAGCGCTCAATGGGAGGCAACCTATTTTAGGTACGTTTTTTTTTAATAGTTTTTCTATCTTTTTCTACTAATGTTTTCTTTTTCTTAGTTTCAGCTTTCTAAACAAATCAAGAAAACCCAAAAAAATAAAAACCCCAAAAAGATGGAGACACGGTTCATAACTGCTCGGTCCAGCACGAACCGCAAGGAAGGACTTGAGAGCAAAAGAAGCTCGACCGCAGCTGCGCCTCACCGACCCGCTGCGAGCTAGCCCTTGGCCGCGGTCATGATCAACCGACCCGCGGCCAGCTTGCCAATGGCAGCGGCGGCAACACTTCGACCGGCGGCCAAACTTTTGTCAACTCCGTTCGATCCCTGATCGACCCCAAACCATCCCCAATCACCCCCGCATCCATTCCCATCACCATATCACCATCTACCATTCCCCAATAACCACCATTCCATTCCAAAATCCATTCCCCAACTACATCCAGGTAAGTTTTTTTTTCCCTTCAATTTTTTCAATTATTTACATCCATCTATTTATTCGTCCTTACCTGATTTATTTCACACTGAGGACAGTGTGATTTAAGTCTGGGGGGGGGATTACATCCCTTACTAACCACCACTTCTTTCATTTGTGTTTGCATTTTGCATTTTTCGACGTTTTTCTTAAAAAAATTTCAAGTTTTTCGAAAAGCGTAGGGATATGTGTTTGCATTTTTCGACGTTTTTCTTAAAAAATTTCAAGTTTTTCGAAAAGCGTAGGAATACGTTTTGAGGGAATGATAAAAGGAATCCATGATGATAACCGCCCAGTGTGCTTCTACGCTATCTCCTAGTAACATGCTCTTTCGTAATTTAGTTCTAGACTAGACGGTAGCTAGAGTTTCTGTTAATGCGAAATCCCTAGAGGAATTTTGACCGTAGAGATTTTTTAGGATGGAATATGCTAGCTCTATTTTATTTGGACTTAATTTTCTCATCAAAGGTTTAGGCAAAGATAACGAACCATACATTAATGACGTATTTTTACCCTTTACAACTCTTTGTTGTACATGAATAGCCAGCTCATCTTTAGTTGGTACCCCACCCGAAACTTAACATTTGTTCAAACCTCATGCAACTCTCTTTGTGACTTATGTGCAGATATGTGCAAAAACGCCGGAAAGGAAGGAACGACACATCTTTCAGTTACTAAAGACGAAGACTATACGCGATCGGTGGTGGTGAATTCAACAAAGATGCGAGCTTGGTTATGCCAAAGGAAACAAGAGCTTTAAAAGAGTCTAGGTTGGTCTAAATACTTATGAGGCATCCATGGTTTGTTTGTGAGAAGTCTGTCATTCCGAGCCCACAAAAAATTCTAGAATGACATAAAACTTCTGTTTTTGGAGAAAGGAGGAAGTGCAACATTCTTACGCAAGAAGAAGTGATTGGAAGTTGTGGTGATCAATAGGTCCTTCTTCTCTTGTTGTTTTTCATAATATCTCGCACCCTCCGTTAAAATTACGGTAGCCCAAAACACTCTTAACCTCACCTCTAAATGTCTTTAATACCTAGCATCGATTGTCTTGGTTTAATCCTTTTGATGAGAAACCCACCCCCTATACTTAATGAATGTAGAGAGCTAGTTGACCTGATTTTGGGATTTTGAAAGTTTATATTTCGTATGACGGATACCGTGGACTAGTGTTACGGGAACTTATAGTCAGAATTTTCTAGGCTAAATTGTGATTGATGTAGTTCGATTATTATGGTTTAGAAGGACGGTCTCTGAGATTCCTAGTTCCCGATGATTTTTGTTTGATCTTTCCAAGCTTTGGTTTTGTTTTGTTTGAGGACAAACAAAGTCTTAAGTCTGGGGAAGTTGATAACACTGGTTTTTGACCATTTTTATGGATCACTTTCATATTCTTTTGCAGATGTTTTAACTCCATTTTCATTAGTTTTCAAATGATTTCCATGTTTTAGTGTTTTGAAAGACATTTCAGGTAACTCGGAGTAAAATAGTGGATTTCGGAACAAAAGTACGTTTTTGGATAAACTCGGACCGTCAGAAGTCTTGCTATCATAGAAGGTGATAAGCTCAAATGTAATACACTAAAGTACTAACAACTTTGTCGATTGTAGTATTTAGGGGTCGAATCCACAGAGACTCAATAATCACACAATATATTATATAGGTTCGAATTAAGCTAAGTAAATCAATGAAATAAGAATAAAAATAAGCAAACAGAACTACTGTAAATTCGATGAGAGGAGATAGGTTTAGGGTATTTCTCAGGAAATCAAAAAATATAGATAAACTAATTAGTTAGGATTCAGGTTAAGCCCGATTCTTGAACTCAAATCACTAAGCTATAATTAACCAACTGTGGTTGCGAGAATTATCTAGGTCTAAATCTTAGAATTCCAAATTTCTTTGCAAATCCTAAAGACTAAACTAGCTTTAAGTCCAGGTTCGATATGTTTACAAAACAACTAAACTAAATTTCTTTGCAGATAGTTATTTTGCTCATCCTAGGTTCTATCAGATCATCAATTGCACTGTCGTGCCTAATCGATTAATTAAGATCTAAGTTCCAGGTGATCAATCCAGAATTAGCTTTAAGAACAACCTATGGTGAAGAACTAATTCAGATTATGAACCCTAACTAACTAATTAACCTAACATTCAAAGAGATCCCTTATTGAGAACCTTAAACCTAACAGAAGATCTACTCAGACATTGAGATTGAAACAAACAACATGATTGAATAAATCTCTGAAATTAATAATAAAGGAGAAAGAAAACAAGGGTTCGAAATCATTTCTCGGACGAACAAAGTTTCAGACTTGTCTCCCTCAAAAGCTCTCTCAATCAAAACCAAAAGTAGAATAAAGCGTAGCTCACCAAGGTGGCTAAAAACCCTAAATATAATGCTAAAACACGTTTTGGGGCTTCTTGTAATTATTAAAGTCTTCTGGACCAAAGCGTAAAATCTTCAGACTTGTAAAAAGTCGCGATCCTTCTCTTCATGCGATCAGTATTGATTGACACCATAAGTGGTATCGATTGATACACAGCTTCTGTGTCGACTCTTCAGGCTGGTGTCGGTCGACACCAGGACTTCAACTTTATCCTTCAGCTGCATGATCTTGCTTGGCTCCAAAATTTATGAGGTCATCAGAACCAATACAGACCATGGCGAGGAGAAGACGCACGAGAATGATTATATCATAGCCGATGTCAAAGAAGAGACGATTGTCAATGCTTCAATCGTCTCTATGAAAGCGCATGGAAATGCTACCACCTCAGAGAGGAATTGGACCGTGCGTAAGACAAGACTAGTACTTGTTTATTGGCGTCAACAATTCCTTGATGTTGTTGGGACTGTTGCTCCTACGCTACTATCGCTCAACACCCATCAAATGGAAGAAGATGCATGTCTTGAAGAGCTCTGCCTCAAGAACAATGATTCAGGCCATGAAACCACTTGGGCTACATTCTTAGCTCAACCAGAGCACGCCTCGAAGTGGAATCAGTCCAATTGGATCCCAGATGAAGGAGTTATGCTATTTACAAATCAGGTGTCTCCCAAGTTACCCGATTTGGACATAGGCGCATTGATTGGAGGTTTTCGACCGAACCAGGTGGAATTAAGCTACAAACCAACTTGTTCTGGAATCTTGATCTATCATAGAATAACCGGCAATTGGATTCATCTCATTCCCGGTTCAGACTTGAGAGTTATCGATTTTACAAATTGATGGACCTGCTTTGGACGCAATCCAGCGACTAGGCCAAAGATCGAGCTACACAGTCCAACTCAGGAACGATATAAGCCCAGGACCACTTGGAGAATATCAATGGGCCTCTCATGGATCCAGCAAGCCAAAGATCCAACGAAATGCCCATCGGATCCACAAGTTACACCCAAATCTCTGAAACGGGTCCGCTTGGTGCCATATAAGGAAAGTTTCCCTCTCACTTGTTTATATGGAACGCAGCACTTTACATGGGAACCAGGAGATCATCTAGGAGCTATTCCACACGTCCCAAGGTGCACCACACCTCACTTGATGAGGAGGATCAAGTTCGAGCCCCACTTGCCTTATTTGGAGCCTTTTGACATCAATCACCAACGGCTCTTTCCTTTTCAATGATGCTGCGTTTTGGACGAGATCTACGCCATCCAGAATGTTCCAGAGAAGCTCACATATCCTCTCCAACCGTCCAGATACAAGGCGACATCACACCTTCCTCATTTTGCCGATTTGCTCATTATTGTCCAACGGCTAGTTTTTGATCATCTTTTGATTTGTTTCTTGTTAAGAATTTCGTGTAGAGCATTATATAAGCTCAGCTTAGCTTTCATTTGTAATTAACCATTCAGTCATAAAGTAATAAAGTATTTCGTTTCTTGTCAAAGTATTATTCTTTGCGGGAGTTCCGTTCTTTTGAATATTGTGTGCGATTCACATATTCACTAGAGTCTCGGATTTAACTATTTGTGTGATTCAAGTAGTTTGTTCGATCACTTGATAGAGAGAGTCTATCATCATCAGATTGAGTGAGTCAATCAATCCACCCATCATCCATCCAACGACTTAGACAAAGAGAGCCCTTCGGCCAGTTGTCTCGGTTCCATCGTCCCCATTTCCGCGTTCAAAGCTTGTAAACTTTGATTATCTTGTGAAGATAAGATTGTGAGACTCAATCTTACATCAAAAATGCTCCAATATCTCCAATATGGCTCCAAACGTACCTAAACCTGTAAAGACTCGAAAAGACTCCAAAAATACTAGAAAGACTCTATAAATAATACCTATATCATGGTTAAAAGCGGGTAAAAACCATGATATATCAACTCCCTAAGACTTAGCCTTTGCTTGCCCTCAAGCAAACAGAAAGCTATATAAGAGAAAGAGGTTTGAAAAACACGGAGACTCACTTGTTCTTGAAACACTGCAATGGCCCTTTTTCTTAGTACTCCACATATCACATAACCAGTTCCAAATCTAACCACCATGTAATTCTCCGTAGACATTCGCAGCCTTCCAGACTCCACACATACTTTCGCAACATTGTCTAATAAAGCCCTCATCGCTGTAATCAATGCCAAGAACCTTCTAGACTCTTTCCCATACAATATCATGACAAAAGAACCACCCAATTTTCGCACTTTTTGGTATTGTTTCCTCTCCCCTATACTTATTTCATATCATGTTCTCTTGTATATACATATTAAGGTTTGAGACGCGAGTATTGATGGTGTTTGCCACCGAATCCCCGGTTCTTCCCCTCTCTATGTATCAAAGGTGTAAGCGAATAATGGTATCACAATAAATTTTCCTAACCTCGTTTCCAACCTTTGTGTGATCATTCCTTCCAAGTAGAATAATGGGATCGCTGGAAATTTTCCTAACCCTCTACTCAGAAGAAAATCATTTCATCTTTTCATGCCTCAACTTATAATAAGGGAGAGGAATACCATTACTTTCTACACATGGGTTCCTTTGTCAGATATGAATGAGGAATCAAGCTCTGTGAACATCAATCACATCGATGAAGTGCAAAGAATTAGCTCAGGCTTGAATGAACTCCGCTGGAAACATGGGTGCCTTCTAGTTAACTGGTCAACCTTTGGATTTTTCATTAGTCTGATCCAGAACTGATTCTGTAATAATGGTCACTTAGAAGCAAGGTTAGAACAATAAATTCAAGAAAAATATCGTAGTTTCCAACAGGTTTTGACTCAATAAAAAAATTTTTGACTAAAAAACGACTGACTCTAAGAAAAACAAACATGCTGTCAGCAACCACCTCCCCCAGACGTAAACAACACTGTCCCCAATGTTATCTAGTCTAGAGTCGGTAAAAGAAACCAAAAGAACTGAGTGGAGGCGTGAAAATCAAAGAAGTTACCGGATTGGGGTAGTAGTGTCGACCGACACACAGCACTGGTATCGATCGATACCAGGCTTAGGTCGACACAAGTAACTCTTTTCATTTGATTCACTCAAAAACACAAGACACAAAACCAAAAACACTAAAATAAAAGAACTTATATACAGACTTACCAGTGGGTTGCCTCCCACCAAGCGCTTGTTTTACGTCATTAGCTTGACTTTGGCTCATGTATTAGTTAGGATAAGAATGAGAACTTGCTCCAAAACAAGCTCCACAACTAGACATCTCCAGCTTCAGAATTCTGCTCAACATACCCTTCACAACATCCTTTCCTTTCTCTTTCAACTCTGAAGTGAGAATATATCTAACCTTAGAGAATGGTTTCGAAGTTCCCTTGCACTTCACCTCATATTCAATCGAATATCCATCACACTTCTGAGGGGTTAAAATCATATAGGCATCACCCTTGACTCTTTTGCTCTTCACCTTCTTCTTTGCCTTAGCCATTTTGATGCCTCACTTTTCGTGATGATAGAAGGACCATCTAAAACGTCTATGACATTTGGCTCATCATAAAGCTTTTCCAAAAGATCAACCATCAACGTCTCTCCTGTAACAACGGTGATGCAAGAGACATGTTTGGGAGCTCTTCCAGAAGGAATGGCTTTGTAGGAGACCTCTTTGTCAATGTATGAGAACGAGATTCTCTTACTGGGCGTGTCTATAACTGCACCAACTGTAGCCATGAACGGTCTTCCAAGAATCAAAGGTATATTAGAACTTTCGCTCATTTCCACAATCTGAAAATCAGTAGGAACCAGACAATCTCCAACTTTAACAAGCAAATCAGGGATGGTACCATATGGAATTCAGGTTGAAGAGTTCGTGAATGCGAGAGTCATCTTAGCAGATCTAATATCATCAATTCTCAACCTCTCTGCAATTGCCTTTGACATGACATTGACGCTAGACCCTGAATCAACGAGAGATTCTTTGAATTTAACTCCAAAGATAGAGTATGGAACTGAAAATTTTCCTGGGTCTTCCCTCTTAGTCAACTACTTCATTGGTGGTGGTGTGCTTCTTGCCTTGATGAAGAGTGTCTTGATCTCTTCTAGAGTTTCTCTGCAATCTCGGAAGTAACCAAGCGAAAGGCGGTTTTTCAAAGCTTCTTCAAAAGACATTGTATGGGGAATCCTCCTTACCATCTTCTCAAAAGCGAGCAACTCTCTGCAGTAATGGGATCTCTGAGATGTCTAGGTGGGTTAGGATATGGCACCTTAGGCTTGTAAACATTCTCCTCGACAATCTTCGGGTTTTTCACAATTTCTAGCTCAGTCTGCGAGGGGTGTCGACCGACACCAGATTGGTGTCGATCGACACGAGACTCTTATGTCGTCTCTTCAAGTTGGTGTCGATCGATACCATTACTAGTATCGCTCGACACAGCCGTATCAGGCTCAAAATCACCTTCAACCTCTTCTAACTCCACGAATTTTTCTGCATTCAGACCCTTTTCTACCACTGCAGTGACCTCATTATCACTTCTTAAGGTGATTGCATTGACGTATTCATTCTGTGAATGAATCATCTTTCCCTTGACAGCTGCTGCATTCTGAGATATTGAGTTTCCAGCATCTTCTGATGAGTGTTGAGAGCCTCGATTTTTCCATTCAGGTTTGTGTACATAGCATCCATCTTCCCATTGAAATCCACTGTCATCTTCTGTTGTCCATGAAGAAGCTGTTCAAGCATATACTCAACCTTGCTCTCTGGGATTTTAGCAGGTAGAGGTTGATAAGAAGAATCCCCATTGGTGCGGGTGTAGCCGCTCTGGAATGGTTTCTGGACAAATTGATTAGTTCCAAAACCAGTTGGATTGCCTTCAGACTTGTACCCTCCTTGCTGAGCATTGTTGGTGAAGTTTCGGTTGTTGTTCTGGTGGTATTGATTTCTCTGACCTTGAAAAACAGACCCACCAATGTAGTTAACACCTTCCACATCATCCTCATTGAAGTTCTCAACCTCATCAGCAAAATGAACAGCCTTCATCGTCTTTCCCATCAAGAGATTGTGCACTGAATCCAGCTTAGCTTGAACCTCAGCAATCTGCGATCCATCCATACTCCCAGTTTGCTTCCTTCGCTCAAAATATGCATTCTTGGTACTATTACTAGATGCTAAGTTCTCAATAAGCACATAAGAGTCGTCCGGATATCTGGTGTTGAAGTTCCCATTACTCGCATCATCTAAGGCCATCTGATACCTCCAATCAATCCCTTTGAAGAAGACACCCAGCAGCTGAACCTTAGTGAACCTGTGATGTGGAAAATCCCTATGATATGACCTGAATCTCACCCAAGCAGCCTTGAATGCCTCCGTTGATCCTTGAGCAAATTGGGAGATTTTATTTCTCAGCTCCTCGAATCTTGCATCATCATAGAAATTATTCAGGAAGGCATTCTTAGTCTCCTCCCAAGTAGTCAGTGATCCATGGGGCAACTGCTTAAGCCAATAAGCTGCATCTCCACCAAGAGAGTATGGGAAGAGTTTACAGAAGAGGAAATCATTGGACACTCCATTGTATTTGATGCTAGTATCCAAGTCCTCAAACCTCTCGATGTGATCCATGGGGTGTTTATGAGAAAGACCATGAAAAGGGTGCTGACCCACAAGAGTGAAGTATGCAGGTTTCAGCTCAAAGTCATTCCTCTGAAAAACAGGAGGGCGAATCGCTGATCGATTGGCATAGAACTGATCATGCATGTTGTACCCACCAATTATCCTACCCCGATCAACCACATCATCCCAACATTCACAACAACTGCAGGGACAATGATGTTTCCATCCCTATCAAGTCGTTGCCCTCTCTCATTGCACAAATGACCCTCTTGGTCTCTCAAAGCTCCAGCATCATCACGAGTCAATACCACTAGATTATTCATCTCTGCTGGCTTCTTTGTTTTCCTGTTTGCACGTTCCAAATTTGCTCGCTCTTTGTTGGAAAGATTAACTAGCTGAGTGCTCTTGTTCCTCCTGGTTTCGCGAGTGGGCATACACCTGAAATACAAAAGACAAGGCATGTAAGTAACAAAAATAATGATGAGTATCGACCTACACTGGGTAGTATCGATCGACACTATCGAACTTAGTCGGAATTTTTGACTAAAATCTAATGGCGAATTAAAGTCCCCGGCAACGGCGCCAAATTTTGATAAGCTCAAATGTAATATCCTAAAGTACTAACAACTTTGTCGATCGTAGTATTAAGGGGTCGAATTCACAGAGACTCAAGAATCACACAATAGATTATATAGGTTCGAATTAAGCTAAGTAAATCAATGAAATAAGAATAAAAACAAGCAAACATAACTAGTGTAAATTCGATGGAGAGGAGATAGGTTCAGGGTATTTCTCAAGAAATAAGAGAATGCAGATAAACTAATTAGTTACGATCTAGGTTAAGCCCGGTTCTTGAATTCAAATCAATAAGCTATAATTAACCAACTGTCATTGCGAGAATTATCTAGGTCTAAATCTCAGAATTCCAAACTTCTTTGCAAATCCTAAATACTAAACTAGCTTTAAGTCCAGGTTCGATATGTTCACAAAACAACTAAACCAAATTTCTTTGCAGATAGTTATTTTGCTCACCCTAGGTTCTATCAGATCATCAATTGCACTGTCGTGCCTAATAGATTAATCCTAAGATCTATGTTCCAGGTGATCAATCCAGAATTAGCTTTAAGAACAACCTATGGTGAAGAACTAATTCAGATTATGAACCTAACCAACTAATTAACCTAACATTCAAAGAGATCCCTTATTGAGAACCCTAAACCTAACATTTGATCTACTCAGACATAGAGATTGAAACAAACAACATGATTGAATAAATCTATGAAATTAATAATAAACGAGAAAGAAAACAAGGGTTTGAAATCTTCTCTCAAACGAATAGAGTTTCAGACTTGTCTCCCTCAATCAAAACCAAAAGTAGAATAAAGCGTAGCTCACCAAGGTGGCTAAAAACCCTAAATATAATGCTGAAACACGTTTTGGGGCTTCTTGTAATTATTAAAGTCTTCTAGACCAAAGCGTAAAATCTTCAGACTTGTAAAAAGTCGCGATCCTTCTCTTCATGCGATCAGTATTGACCGACACCATAAGTGGTATCGATCGATACACAACTTCTGTGTCGACTCTTCAGGCTGGTGTCGGTCGACACCAGAACTTCAACTTGATCCTTCAACTGCATGATCTTGCTTGGCTCCAAAATGCTCCAATATCTCCAATTTAGCTTCAAACGTACCTAAACATGTAAAGACTCGAAAAGAGTCCAAAAATACTAGAAAGACTCTATAAATAAGACCTATATCATGGTTAAAAGCGGGTAAAAACCATGATATATCAGAAGGCCTTCTCACCATCTGATCATCACCAAATTTGGATATAACAAAGTAGAGACAATTAGCTTTCAAATGGAATTGGATTAAGGACAATCCAATGGTGAGATCCTAAAATATACCCAAAGCACCGAAGACCGAAGAAGCTGCCGAGAAGCAGTCCACCGCGGGTCGAGAGCTCCCATCCGCGGCCAAACACCAGTTCTCCACTCCTGGAGAGAACGGACCCGTGGCCAGAGCCCAGTTCGCCACTCCGGGAGAGCACGGACCCGCGGCCAAGCCAAATTCTCCTAATTCAAGTAATTTCTTCACCTAAGACCAAAATCGTCTTTTCCCGTCAAACCCTAACTCGACCAAATAGAGTTGAAGACCTATAAATACTTGTTTTACAGCCACAATTTTGTGACCCCCTTTTGTTACACTTTTAGACTTGTTTTTCACCAAACATTTGCTCTTGTTCTTTGTTCTTTGTTTAGGGAGATAGGGATTTCCCTTGAACCCTTTTGTTTGATTTCTTATCTATTGATTGTGCAATTCAGAAGCTTGATTTTGTCTTGCATGGTCGTGGCTGAGTAATCTCCTTGTTGGGTATAGGAGTTTGAAGGGGCTCTCATGGTTCGATTTTGATTGAGTTTTTCGGGTAGGATACCGATTAAGGTTCTTTGTTCTATCCTTGTTGTTAATGCGTTGCTTGACTAACCGTCTTAGCAACTGATATTAGGTGTTTTAGGGCCACAAGAGTGCTGAATCTAATCGCTTGACCTAGGGTAGACGAGCAAATCTGTTGTAAGATTTCGAAAGTATACTTACAGAGGAATTGTGGACGTAAACGACATTTGAGAGTATCATTCACTTCTTGCGCGGGCGCAGCCGAAAACTACCGTCCGAGTATTGCAGTGAGTAGGTGTGTAGGATTACGAGAGTAGACTACACACAGCGTAGGTGTTCCAAGTTCAAGAACCCAAAGACGATAAAAAAGTCGCTTTAGAAATCCTAGCGAATTCTCGGTGAAATTGGCCATGAACCCTAAAGAATTCCCGATTGCCCAACGCTTCGTTAATTAATTTACAACTTCGAAATAATTATTGCTTGCTACTGTTCACTTAGATTAGATTTATTTATTCGGTTAGTTTAGCTTAGTTTAGTCTCATTCGCTTTCTTATTTACTCGCTTAGTTTAGTTTAGTCTAGTTTAGTATAGTTTAGATTCCTAGTTTCGAGTTCGAGACAAAACCCTATAAACATATATTCGTTTTAGGTTTATTTACTATACAGTGTCTAAGGTCTCCCAGAACAGCATTCCCTCCATGTGGATCGATACCTTAAGTACTACAACGCACATATGTGCACTTGTAGGCTTTAAGGTTTACAAATTTAAAACATGAAGTTTCGGAGACGAATCTGATACTCATCAAATCCCTCGGCTAAGTTTTCCCCTGATGCACTTCCCTTGGCTGCACTTCCCTCGGCTTCACTTTCCTCAGATGCGCTTCCCTCGGATGCACATCCTTAGACTGCACTTCACTCGGCTAAGTCCTCCTTGTTATGCATGTTATCCATGTTCATATCATCCCCCTCTTCATGAATTAAAACCATAAACGATCTGAAATGGGGAATACTTCGAAGCAGAAGCAGAATGCACAACATGATTGTATGCAAACTCTATATGCAAAATGAGGAATAAAGGATTAAAACCATAAACGATCTGAAATGGGGAATACTTCAAAGCAGAATGCACATCATGATTGTATGCAAACTCTATATGCGGTAGCCACTCTGTCCAAGTCCTAAGATTCTTTTTAATCAATGCACGCAGAAGAGTTCCTAGATTCCTATTGACCACATCTGTTTGGCCATCAGTTTGCGGATGGCATGTAGTAGAAAATAATAGCTTAGTGCCTAACTTAGACCACAATGTCTTCCAGAAATAAATATGGAACTTAGTATCTCGATCAGACACAATTGTTCAAGGCATGCCATGCAATCTAACAATTTCCTTGAAGAATAAACTAGCTACATGGGACGCATCATCTGTCTTATGGGAAGCAATGAAATGCGACATCTTAGAAAAGCGATCTACTGCCACAAGAATCGAATCATTCCCTGTTCTAGTCCTAGGCAGTCCTAGCACAAAATTCGTAGATATATCATGCCACGGATGAGTAGGAACAGGGAGAGGGGTATACAAACCGTGCGGCATACCTTTGACTTAGCATGTTTTCACGTGATGCTTCGGCCACAGATCCTCTCTACGTCTCTCTTCATGTGAGGCCAATGGAAGTGGTCTTGCATCACTTATAGTGTCTTAGCAATCCCAAAATGTCCCATCAAGCCTCCTCCATGGGCTTCCCTAACAAGAAAGTCTCGAACAGAACAGTTAGGTACACACAAGCGATTATCATAGAAGAGAAATCCATCACTTCTATAATAACGGCCATCATCAAACTTTTCACAAGATTTGAACACTTCTTCAAAATCAGAATCAGTCGAGTACATGTTCTTAAGCTATTCGAAACCTAACAGCTTGGCATCAAGAGTAGAGATAGTAGTGCGTACCTTCAAGACAATGCATCAGCAACTACATTGTCCTTACCTTTCTTGTATTTGATGACATATGGGAATGTTTCAATGAATTCTACCCACCGTGCATGTCTCTTGTTGAGCTTTTGTTGTCCCTTTAAGTGCTTAAGTGACTCGTGGTCAGTGTGTATGACAAACTCATTTGGCCACATATAGTGTTGCCATGTTTGCAAAGCTCTCACTAATGCATACAGTTCCTTGTCATACGTTGGGTAATTGAGAGTGGCTCCTCCAAGCTTCTCACTAAAGAATGTGATGCGCTTCTTATCCTGCATTAAGACAGCTCTAATCCCTACACCAGAAGCATCACACTCGATTTCAAACGTCTTAAGGAAATCAGGTAAAGATAAGAGAGGAGCGTGAGTAAGCTTCTCTTTTAAGGTCTGGAAGGCCTCCTCCTGTGTTGCTCCCCATTTAAACCCAACGTCCTTCTTAATCACTTCCGTGAGTGGTGCAGCTACAATGCTGAAGTCTCTCACAAAACGCCTATAGAATCCAGCAAGGCCATGAAAGCTTCGCACTTCTCCTACTGATTTTGGACTAGGCCATTCTTGGATGGCTTTAACCTTCTCTTCATCTACTTTGATTCCACCTGCACTCTGAACAAAACCTAAAAAGACGAGGTTATATGTACAAAATGTGCATTTCTTAAAGTTGGCATAGAGCTGTTCCTCCCTAAGCACATTCAAAACAGATTGCAAGTGACTAACATGCTCTTCTAGGTTTTTTCTGTAAATAAGAATGTCATCGAAATATACTACAACAAAGATACCTACGAATGATCCTAAAACATGATTCATTAACCTCATAAACGTACTAGGTGCATTCGTCAGCCCAAATGGCATCACTAACCATTCATATAAACCATGTTTCGTTTTAAATATATTTTTTCATTCATCCCCTTCTTTCATCATAAATCGATGATAACCACTTTTTAAATCAATCTTAGAAAAGACGCTAGAACCATGCAATTCATCAAGCATATCCTCTAATATAGGTATGGGATGTCGATAATTCACCGTGATATTGTTGATTGCTCTACAATCAACGCATATACGCCAGCTGCCATCTTTCTTTGGTACGAGCAGAACGGGCACATCACAGGGACTCATGCTCTCGCGGATATGTCCCTTCTCCATGAGCTCACTGACTTGCTTTTGTAGCTCTTTAGTCTCCACGGGGTTAGTCATGTATGATGGACGGTTTGGAAGTGAAGCTCCAGGAACGAAATCAATCTGATGTTCAATGCCTCTAATGGGTGGCAGCCCCTTTGGATTGTCCTTAGGGAACACGTCCTCATAGTCATGCAAAAGAAATTTCACTTCACTCGGTAGCACCGGTGTAGGGTTAGATAAGCTGGTAAGAGCTTCCTTAAAAACAAATAGAAGTATAGGCTGCTTAGAAACTAAAGCTTGCTTAACTTCACCAGCCGTTGCAAAGAGTGCTGGTCTCTAGGGAAAAGATCGACCGGTCTTTTTTCTCCCTGCTCAATCGGGGCCTTTCGATCTATCGATCGGTCTTCCTTGGATCGATCGATCGATCGTTGAGTGGATCGATCGATCGTTTAAGCTCCTTGTTGCTCGTCTCTTTTCGATCGATCGGTCTGGTAGTGGATCGATCGATCGTTCCTTCTGAGATGGGCTTAGACGATTTTTCTCCTTTGTTCTTGAGTTGGATTTGATCTTGGAGAACTTCTTGAGGTGTCATAGGAACCAAGACGGTTTTCCTGCAATTAAACTCAAAAGAATGACGATTAGTGAAACCATCATGAGTTACCTTTCGATCTGATTGCCATGGCCTTCCAAGAAGGATGTCCCCAGCCTCCATTGGCAATACATCACACAAGACTTCGTCTTCATACTTCGCAATGGCCAAGGGAACGACCACATGGTAGCTTACATTCATTTCGCCTTCTTCATTAAGCCATTGAAGCTTATAAGGCCTTGGGTGCTTCTACACGTTCAACTTAAGTATCTTAACCATCGTCTCACTTGCCACGTTAGTGCAGCTTCCTCCATCGTTTATAAGGCTACAAACCTTGCCTTGGACTAGACACCTTTTATGGAACAAGTTCTCTCTATGTTCTTGCTCATCTGCCTTAGCTTGCACGCTTAGAGATCTTCTTGTTACTAATAGATGTCCTTGGCCAGGTTGCTCTTCATACTCTAATAAAGATTCAGAGTTCATCTCTTTCTCTTCCTCAGATTCCATGTCTCAATTATCCAACATGATCATAGCTCTCTTGTTGATGCACTCAGGGGCGTAATGGCATCTCCCTTGACATTTGAAACACTTGACATCACGAGACCTCGATGTAGTAATTTCTGCCTTGCCTTTATGGCCTTGGTTTGCTGCGTATGGTTTAGTTTCTGTCCTTGGCGTTGCAATCTGCTTGCCATCACGCTGAAAGGTATTTGGCCTCTCCTCTCGTTGGTAACTTGGTTTAATAACAGCTGCTCCACTCCCATAGCTTGGCCTAGTGTTGTTTCTCCTTTTGAGTTGTTGTTCGACCAGAATTGCCATGTGAAGCATTTCTTCTAACTCCACATAGTGTTGCATCTCTAATCTGTCTTGTATATCTCTGCTTAGACCTCCTAGAAACTGAGACGTAGTAGCTTCTCTATCCTCTGAGATATCAGCACGTATCATAAGCGTCTCCATCTCTTGATAGTAGTCTTCTACGCTGCGGCTCCCTTGAACAAGCTTCCTTAGCTTGTTATGCAGCTCACGATGGTGGTGAGTTGGGACAAATCTCTTTCTCATCACGCTCTTCATTTCAGTCCAAGTTTCCACTGCATATTCACCATTGCGTCTCTGAGAAGTAACTAGTTGATCCCACCAGCTGAGAGCATAATCATTGAACTCAGTGGCTGCTACTCTCACTTTGTTGATTTATGTATAATGCTGGCAGTTGAAGACCAATTCAATCTTCTTTTCCCACTCCAAGTATGCGTCAGGGTCGTTTTTCCCATGGAATAGAGGGATCCTGAGCTTGAGTCCTCCGAAATTATCTTGCTGTTGAGATCTACCTTCTCTAGCACGTATATGCCTTCTATGACTACCTCGAGAGTCATTACTGCTTTGGCTATAATAACTTGCTATGTCTTCATCTTTGCGTCGCCTTTGTGGGTCGACTTCCCTCTTAGGTGCTCTGTCTCGAGCTCTCCTTCGCGAGTTATCACTCTGCTCTTGCTCTCCATTCGGCTGTAGCTCTTGTCGAAGGGCTTCCAGCTTAGTGTCTAGAGCGGTGTTCATCATTTGTTGCATACGAGCCAGCATAGCGTCCATCAATAGCTTGTTGTTTCGTGCACGGCTGCTGCTGGTTTCTTCTTGCTCATCAGACATCTTGACCTGAAAAGAAGAAACAAGAACAAAAAACTAGTAACTAGTTCCTTGAAGCAAAGAGCTTGCGAACTACACAAGCTGAGATAACAGAAATTTGATTGCCAAAACTAGGGCCAGTAACAGATTCTCTAATCTTAAACAACGCACAAGCTGCAATACTAACAAGAAAAGAAATCGACAACTTAGAACCCTAAAACAAAAAAGGAAAAATTCGACCTAGAACTTTGGCCCTAGCCGCCGCGAATAGGTATGATCCTAGCTTCTTCTTTTGTTTTTAATTCTAACTATAACAGAATGCAAACTTCAACTAATAGATTACTAGACTCGAAAACAACACAAGAACAAAGAAAAAAACAAGACTCAACAACTCAGACTCGACGAAACAGACTTGAACTCAAAGGAAAAAAATAAAACAGGTTTGAAACAGAAGAGGAACGAGCTTACCGAGAGTTCTTAGAGCGTTGCTCTGATACCACGTAATATGAACCTCCCTATAATCGACACTCTAGAGCTGGGCAGAAGGGGGATAAACCTTGCAAGCACAAGTGCTTCAAGGGCTGCGGGATTGAATGGTCACACAAAGGAGATGGAGGTCCTTTGATTCACCTTTGCTCTGCTTTAGATATTACACACTAAAGAAGAACAAAACACTGGATGTTACACACCAGCAAGGAAGAAGAGAGATGAGTATCTCTAAAACCTAAGGAAAAGAAGGTTGCGCCTGTTTTAATAATATCAAAGGTGAGTTCTGTCGACAAAGGTCTTAGGGTTTTTATAAGTAAACCATCGACCCCAAAAGAAAGGAAAAAACGAGAGAAAGGAAAAATACAAAGAAAAGGAAAAACACTTAAAACAGAATAATAGGCTTTGCTGGTCGAAACTGAGCATTGGGCCTTGGGCGAGTGGGCTAAGATGAGGTGATCTATCTTTGCCTCGTTGAAAACCTATCTTTGCAAAACCCAATTGGGACAAAAACAAAGACAGGGAAAAAGAGTGCAAAGCTAGATCACAAGCCCACTAGTCATATTTAGCTTGGATCAAAACCAGTGTTGATGTAGTTTCGTCGCTCCATTGGTTTAAGTAACTTGGTTGCCTCTGAATTTGGTTAAGAATGGTCGCAACAGCTTCCTTGAGCTTCCTTAGTCCTTGCTCGTGTCATAGGACCTATCGAAATGATCAAAGGCTCATCGGCTAAGTCTCCCTCGGCAACAAAGGCCTCCTCGGCTAAATCTCCCCCGGTTACACTTCCCTCGACTAAGCTTCCTTCGGATGCACTTTCCTCGGTTGCACTTCCCTCGATTGCATTTAACATATTCAACTCATTTGTTTAATTTTCAAGTATATACAAACTTAAATATGTTATTTGTGTCATGCATATTCAGACTTATCATCTATTCAGTTATATACAATAAAATTTATCTTTAGTCAAATTTTATACTTATGGTAGATAATAAATTTTAGTCAAAACTCATAGTAAATTAAGGATAATAAATTTTAGTCTAAACTCATAGTAAATTTAGTCAACCTCGTATGAACAGTTATAGAAGATTCATTTATGGTAAAAAAATAAAAAATGAAAGAGTGGGTTCAAAATGGAGATTTTACTTGACAAAAATCCTATAAGTAGAGCTTTTTGAGAAGATCTACAAAATCATAACAAACCTATTTTTCTCAATAGAATTAATAGTGAAAAATAAAAATAATGGATATTACAAAAATATCTGTAACTTTTTTCTTTGTCTTAATATTGACAATTTCGTCTTCTAACTACAATATTTTGGCCAAGCCGGGTAAGTTGTTTATTTGATCATTTGAAGAGTAATGGTTGAACATTTTCTTTTAATAAGATATCGAATTGATAATAATTTTGTATTTATATATAAGTTTTTTTTTCTAACGTCTTATATATATATATATATGTGTGTGTGTTAATATATTAACTGGGTTATATATTAGCAGCAATCGAGCAAGCGAGTTATCGTTGCATTGAGCCGTGTGCGAGATCTTACGGAAATATGAAATGTTACAATGACTGCATAAGTCATCACTATGATGGAGGACAGTGTGATAGTACAAGAGGTGGAAAATTTCCACAATGTTGTTGCTATAATTATGGAAATTAATACTTCTTCTAGTAACTCACGATTTTGAGCAATATGTTTTTCTCTTATCATAATTTAACAGATCAATAATGTATTATTTGTTACTCTACAGCTTCTTGATAATGAATACAATGCAATAAAGCTAATACTAGCATTTTTTCATAGCTTAATTATATTTGTCAGGACGACGTCCGTATTTTGTAATCCAATTAATATTTTTTTTTCAAAATTTTAGAAAGAATTTACTCAATTAAATTAAACTAGAATAGTATATATACCATGGGCGGGGTGAAATGATTATGGAGTAAAATCAGTATAGTTTTAGTTAAAAAAATCATCCATAGTTATTGCGGTAATTATTATATGGAATCCGAGGTTTGCTCGTGTATATTCGAATTTTTTTATTGTTTGTATAGAAATGTGTTTCACTTAGGAATGGACAAAATACATGAACCTAATCAAATCGAATCAAAATTCACCAATCATAACCCAAACTAAATTGTATAATAATCTCAATAGGAATAAAAAATTATATACCGAGTTACTTGAACCGAACCCGATCATAACTCGAATTATATGGAACCAAACCAAAGTAACCGAACTAACAAAAAATTACTTAAAAGGATTATGTTATATATTTTTTTTCAGTTGGTTAGGTGATTTTAATCACATAATTGTTAGATTTTCGTTTGATTCTACGTATTTTAATTTTTATTTATTTTTTTTAAAAAAGTTTAACCAATTTTCATAGAACTATATATATAAAAGTAAAGTTTCACTCTCTCTCTATTTTCAATTTGTTTTTTAAACTAAAATTGTGATAAAGGTTGACCAAAAAATAAGTAATAGTATATTAACTTACGATTTTAAACACACTAATCACAAATTAAATGTCAATTAATTAAATGTGGATTCTTCACATTCAATTTTTTTATAACATATTTCAAAAATTTCCAATTTAATGATATATTTAATGAAAATTTTACAATCTCATAGTGTTGCAAGTTTGTAATATATAAAAGTAAAGTTTCACCCTTTTTCTATTGGGCCACTTGGTATTACTATTTATTTTTATTTGTATTTTAAACAAAACTAAAATTGTGTTAAAGATTGACCAAAAAATAAGTAAAACTAGATTTTCACCTCCGCGCTCGCGCGGGATAATTTGTTTTAATAGATTTAATGCAATGTTTTCAGATCTTGCTTAAACCAACCGGTCCGGTTATAACTCTAAAACCCGGGATACAAACAACAATCTGGTCCGGTTATAACTCTAAAACCCGATACTATAAATCCAATAAAACCCATAAAAACTCAGCAAATAACCCTGAACTCGACATAATCATTGATCCGGACGGATAATGGTTCCGTAATAATTTAATCAAAGGGTTTTTTTATTATTTTTTTTGAGTCATTAAGATTTTACAGTGTGATACTTTATGATCTTCTTTTGTTTGTGAATAATACTTTATCAACTAAAATAATAATTACCTTTGTCAGTTAGACATCATTTTAAACATATCTTAGAGGTTTGTTAGTTTCTATACTTATATATATATATATATATTGTTGATTGTGGTCGGATCGCATCGAACCAGGTTAACCCATGGACCTGGTGATTTGAAGGACTCTCCTGTTTGCTTCACGAGTCGGATTTCAAAACATTTATTTAATGTGTTAAATTAAATTTATAACGTAATTTTTTTATGATTTAATGTAAAATTAGAAAATATAGCGGAATTTAAACAATTTCGTTTGATATTTTCAACTTAAAATCTCCAAAATCTAGTATGATTTTCACCCGAGTTAAAATTTTAATCCACATTGAAGGCGAGCGACAATTTTTATTTGTTTTTATCTTTATGTTTTTTATATTGTATGGAAAAATATATTTATGGTATGACATGTATGATTCAAAATTAGTAATTTTAGCTATCTAAATTTTCTGACCAATTTTATAAACTTTGTTTTTTTTTTTTTTTGTCAACAGCCTAAATACCTTAACCGGTTCAGTAAACCAAACCGGGGTATCGAGTTTACATAAATGAAATCTGATGGGTAGACTCGAGCACCTCGGGCTAACTTGTCTGCCACTCCGTTAGTTGCGCGTGGGATATGTGTGATAGAGAAGAAGGTGAATTCCTCTTTTCTCCTCGCGAACTCCTCCAAATGTAGTGTAAAAGCCGGCCACTCCTTGGGTGTAGACACCATCTTCACCAGCTCTGAGCAGTCTGTTGCAAAAATTATCGCCGTCTTCTGATTTGCAATCATGCAATGCATCGCCCAGATGAGCGCTTCCAATTCTACGTGTAGCGGGGAAAGACTTCTTCGCAAATTTCGTGATCCCATTATGGCTCCATTGGCTCCTTAGACTCCTTCCTGAAAACAGTGCCATCCTAAGCCAGAATAGTTATCCGTTTCCTTCCACGAGCCATCAATATAGCATTTCAGTCCATCGTATTCCTCGTAATGAGCCATCGCCGTATTATGACCGATTTGTTGAGAAATTATGTCCGGTTCACTAATTTGTGCCGTTTCCCAAGTTATGGCCTCCGTTTCCGCTATCCTTATTATCTCTTGTGGGTTTCTATCCTCATTTGAGAAGACCTTATCATTCCTTGCTTTCCAAATATTCCACACAATCCACGGGAAAGTTGAGTTCTTTTCCTCTTTTGGGAGTCTCCAGAAAAGATAATCGAAATTTGAGAAAACCGATGTCATCGGAAAAACTTTGTTATTATGTGAATTTAGATTACTACACAACCAATCTATATATTTATGAGTGTTAAAATGGGCTAACCTGATTTTTTAATATACCTCGAATCAGCGTACTACCTTAGATCTTTTGACAAACCAACCCGCAAAATACAACGGTTATAAAAACATAACCATAACCCGCCCATCATATTACCGTATAATATAAATATTAACTAATTTTGAATATTTGAAATTTTAGGCTGATTGATTATGATAAAAAGATACAATAACATATTCGTTATCATCTGTGTTATTATTAGAATATTATTTAAATTCAACTATTTAATTTAATATCTGATTTATCATTTTTTAAAGATAATAATTAATTTTCTGATTTTTGGTAAATAATCAAACATATATTAGAGAAAATCCAAAATAATCTAAATTAATTTAATTTATAGTATTAATTTAAAATTTCAAATAAAATACTTTTTAATTAATATTACACAAAAATATCTGTTTGGCAACATAAATTATAATTATCCAAGTAAAGAATAGTTTTATATGAAGATTTTTCTGTTTGTACACAAAAAGTGTCTATATTTTAATAGTAAATATATTTGAAATTTTATCTGAAATAAATGAATTTTTAATTGAACAAAATTATACCAATTTAGACATGTCGTGGATTTATGCCTGTTATGCTCAGTCGATTTTGGTTTTTGACAAATAGAAGAATCGAGTTTGGATAGGTATCAGATTATTTGCCTCAGTTTTATCGAACTAGGGATTCTTAGTCAATTTTGATTTGTGGAAAGCAAAAATCTTTGAGTCTTCGATTTTTGTTTTAGTTTGTCTAGTGTCTTCGATATGTGTTTTAGTTTGTCTTGTGTCTTCTCAGCAAAATTATAAACCAATAGAAATCGTCACTATTGTTTCTCTTATGATTTTGACTAGTAATGGTTCTCAGCTTAATTGCTATATTTTTTTTTGCTCGATTCCTGACGATTTTTCATGTTTCTTTTCCCGGGTTTATGATGATTTTCACTGTAGCACATGTGTTTCTTCATTTTGTTTTTTGGGGTTGGAGTGATTTGATGATTTGGTTTTGTGAATTCTGTAATCTGCTTTTTCTTGTAAACTCAATTATTTACCAATTTAGACATGTCGTGGATTTATGCCCGTTATGCTCAGTCGATTTTGGTTTTTGACAAATAGAAGAATCGAGTTTGGATAGGTGTAACATCCTAGTTCCGATGGGATGGGATGGGCATGTTTTAAATTTTGTTTTCACAAAGCCCAAAACCTCATAAGCCCGTTAGCCCATTCTAAAAGTTAGGGATCCCACATATTTTTCTATAAAAAGAAGAGGATTGCTGAGACAAGAGGCACATCTGAGAGGAATGAGCGAAATCCTGCTCGTTTTGTTCCTTACCCGTGAACCCTAGTCGCCACCATGAAACTGAGTTGCTGCCGTCGCCACCTTGAGAGTTGGATTACCGGCGATCTGTGTGGACGCAGGCGACGATCTACATATCCATGGAAAGCCCCGAGTCTTATCTTTCCAGGAAGACAAAGTTCGTACCGTTCGAAGGTATGTGTCAAAGGTTATCATCGTTTCTTTGTGTACACTGCAATCTGCCCGAGTATCTAATTTGAGTAGTTTAAGTAAGGAAAAGAAAAGGATGGGCAAAACTGCTTTGATGGATGTGAAAATCAGTAAAAAATTCCCTGACTCTCGTATCTAGCTAAAACAGAAATCGGTTCATCATTTGGAATTTTTATATGAAGCTACGGTTGGTTTCTCAGGCCTGATCTATGCAGTACGAATCTGCGACTAGGGAAGAGAGAAATCGCGCTTCGGGTTCTACAGTGAACCGATCGAGTTCATTTTTTGTAAAGAGATTCAAAACCCTTACACCTAAGTCTCTGTGAAATATCTTGCCGTTTAATGTTGTGGTTTGGGAGATATGGTTGTTTTACCAGGACTGTGCTTCGCAGCTCGCACCTGAAACCAATCTGACAAGTTGTGTGTTTTGGTTGGGCAAACGAGGTCCGTTTGACCCTGCAGGGATTTTCAGGACTCATATATCTGGCTCTCGGTTGGAGGAGAACCGTTTTGAGCGTCAGTTGCATTGAAAAATGTGTTGTTAACTCTAGACAGCGAATCAGTCCAAAAATAAAATATGTTGTTCTTCTTCTTCAAGTGGCAAAGGTGAGGACCGGTCGTGAACTCTCTCTATTCTTCATTCGTGTCGTGTCATAACGAGTAATCCCTTGTTAAATTGTGCATCCTACGTGTAGATATAAGTCTACACGTAGTTGTTTGACGTTTGATAATATTATGTAAATATATAAATATATCAGTAGATATGGTTTGTGGTTTTGGTGATGTTTGTAAACACTTAGACGTGTAGGTGGTTAAACGGAATACGGTTGAATAATGATATGAATAATGCGTGTGTGAAAGATATTGTCTGGGGATATTATATGTGTGGGCATAGGCCAAGGGAACAAGGGTTTGTTAGGCGGTTAAGCCTCGATAAGGGGTCTATAGAAAAGGCGGGTGCCTTCTCGGATGACCCATTGATGTTTGATGGACCTGGGAGGCGTATGGCTGACCATGGATCCAGGATGAGTGACATACCGTGGTTCCCAGTGCGGCTGGTGGCGGGTGTTGCTAAGGATATCATATCGTGGTTCCCAGTGCGGCTGGTGGCTGATGATACAGGGATTGGTATATTGATGCCAGGGCGGAGACGCTTACGTCCCAGGGGTGTCGAACACATCGTGGTTCCCAGTGCGGCTGGTGGCGAGTGTTGGCACATACGTCTAGGGGTCATTCTATGTCTTTGAGTTGTCTTCGGACATGCTGTGTTGGATAGTTTAGCTTGTGACTTGCGTTTGTCGGGATGTGTTTGAATTGTGGAAGAGTTCGTGGGTCTACAGGACCTACACTCACTGAGTAATCCCAATTACTCACCCCTCTTTTCTTTTCAGGTGAGTTCGAGGAAGTGTGGGAGTAGACGTTCCGGTGTGGTGCAGGGGCTTTGGGAGTTTATTTATTATTTTTGCTTCTTAATTGTTTTATTCTTATAAGTTAAAACGTTTACTTTGAGTTTTGGTTTAAGTCGTTGTTTCCGTTCGGTTTTATGTTGTAAGACGTTTGGATTCGATCATTGGGAATAAAGAAGCATTTATGACTTTCGACTGGTTTACTTGTGTTTTAAGTCAATGCTCGACAATGCCGTCTCAGTTAAGTAAGAGCGGGTTGTCTCAATTGGGATCAGAGCCTAGGGTTGCCAAACCGGTCTCGACCCGGCAAGCAAGGGAAAAGGAAAAACGTCTTACATAGGTTCTAGGAATATTTCGGGTTTCTGAGTATTTTTAGATTTCAATATTTCTGAGCATTTTCGGATTTTTAAAATATGTTTTCAAGTTGTAAAAATATTTTTCGGATTTATTTGGTTAATTTTCAGATTTTGGGGGAAAAAAAAAAATGGGAAGGGTTTTCAAAGGAAAAAGAAAAGGGGGAAATGTAATACTGATGCACCACCAGGATCGCACTCGCTCCTCTTACTCTTGTGTTTTGAGTTCAGCTAAGCAAGTGTTGTTTCGTTCATAAAGAGAAAGGATCACAATTTAGAAATGATCAAGTGAAGCGTCTTGTTGGAAAGACATATCGTCGTATCAACCAAAGTGGAATGTCGTGTTGGCAGCCAAGTAAGCGTAGGTACTCGCAGTAACGCTGACTAGTTTAAATATTTGTATTATTTTCGATCTCAATCTGCATCGCCATGATTCTGAGCCCGTGTTCTCGTCTACGGTTCAACCTCATCATCTTCGTTCGTCGTTCTTCAACGTCAAGCGCCATTGATCTTTTTCGTTGTTGCCATTTGTCACCACTGCGAGTACTGTGTTTCTAGGGAGTCATCATTGTCATCAAAAGTTAAGTTCACAACCGTTGGTCCAAAATAAAGAAGAGCATGATAAAATGAAAGCATATCTGAGTTGGGTTTTGAGAGAGAGTTTACAGCTAGATCTGGATAAGTGACGTCGAGAAAATGGTGATTCTTGATAGAGGACTTGTCGGAGAAGCCATAGAAACTGGTGGTGTTCCCATCGCAGTTAAATTGAAGGAGTTATTTGTGTTGCTTCTGATATATCATGGTTTTTACCCCTTTTAGGCCATGATATAAGTTTGTTTTATAGAGTCTTTATAGTATTTTGGAGTCTTTTAAAGTCTTTTTACAGGTTTTAGCACATTTGGAGCATTATTGGAGATATTGGAGTTTTATGGAGCGTTATGGAGCAAAGCAGAAGTTCGTGTTTCTGAGTACCCGATTTGAAGCATCAGTATCGATCGATACTGCCTAGTATCGATCGATACCCATCGCAGCAGACACGACCCGCGACTTTTCCAAGAGTTGAAGAATTGCAGAATTGCCCCAGAAGACTTTATTATTTACAAGAAGCCCCAAAACGTGAGTTAGGTTATTTTAATAGGATTTTACAGCCACTTTGAGGGCTATGATTTATTTTACTTTGGTTTTGTGAGAGAGCTTATTGAAGGGAGACAAGTCTGAAACTCTATTCGTCCGAGAGAAGATTTCGAACCCTCTTATTACTCTTTCTATTTTATTTGATGATTTATTCAAACATGATTATTGCTTCAATTTCCATGTCTGAGTAGATCCACTTTAGATTTAGGGTTTTCTCATAGGGATTTCTTTGAATGATAGGTTGATTTATTATTAGGGTTCATAATCTAAATTAGTTCTTCGCCTTAGGTTGTTCTCAAAGCTAATTCTAGATTGATCACCTAGAACTTAGATCTTAGGTTAATCGATTAGGCACGACAGTGCAATTGAGTAATCTGAAAGAACTTAAGGTGAGCAAATTGATTATTCGCAAAGAGATTTGGTTTAATTGATTTGTTAACATATCAAACCTGAACTTTAAAGCTGGTTTATTCTTAGGAATTTGCAAAGAGATTTGGGATTCTGAAGTTTAGATTTAGATAATTCTCGCAACGACAGTTGGTCAATTATACTTCAGTGATTTGAGTTCAAGAATCGTGCGTAACCTGAACCCTGATTAGTTAGTCTGCATTCATTGATTTCCTGAGAAATACCCTAGGCCTATATTCTCGCCATCGAATTTACAACACTTTTACTGCTTATTGTTTTTGTTTCATCTGATTTGCTTAGCTTGATTCGATACTATTTTGTCTATTGAGCGATTTCTGTGAGTCCATGTGTTCGACCCCTACACTTACTACAACAACTGCTTTTGTAGCGCCCGTGGTTCCGGAAGAATTGGTTATTAAAGGAGAAAATAATTAATTCTGGTTGTTCCGGGCAGTATGCGCCCGTGGTTCCGGAAGAATTGGTTATTAAAGGAGAAAATAATTAATTCTGGTTGTTCCGGGCAGTATCGATCGATACTGGGCAGTATCGATCGGTACCAGCCGGGTTTTCTCGTGGTTATCTTCTTCTCTTAACTTCTTTCGAGTATAAAACCTATCCTTTGGGAGGATAAGACCAGAGAAGGTCGAGAAGGGTCGAGAAAGAAGCAAAGAGAGAGAGAGAAGGAGAGAAAGTGAGAAGAAAGCTTTGCGAAGTTAGATCTTGCGAGATCGAGAGGTTTGGAGCTTGGTGAGAAGCTTGAAGAAGAGGTTTGACGAGCCTTGTGTTCGACGTGAGCTTGGGAGAGAGAGAGAGATCTTCTTAAGCTTGAGAAGTCGTTTTAAGAGCTCAATCCTTCTTGTTTAAGGTGAGTTGTGACCAAAGGTTAGCAAGTGAGCTTGCGTGATGCATTGTTAAAGCTTGGTTGATGCTTTTATGGCTTGTATGGCGATTCCTGCGTTTAGGTCTCGTGAGTATCGACCGATACCAGGTGGGTATCGATCGATACCAGACCATAGGCGGTGGTCTTGAGTTGTGGTGTATCG
>PKML01009406.1:363253-389502 GCA_002933935.1 Eutrema yunnanense | reverse complement strand
GAAGGTCGAGAAGGGTCGAGAAAGAAGCAGAGAGAGAGAGAGAAGGAGAGAAAGTGAGAAGAAAGCTTTGCGAAGTTAGATCTTGCGAGATCGAGAGGTTTGGAGCTTGGTGAGAAGCTTGAGGAAGAGGTTTGACGAGCCTTGTGTTCGACGTGAGCTTGGGAGAGAGAGAGAGATCTTCTTAAGCTTGAGAAGTCGTTTTAAGAGCTCAATCCTTCTTGTTTAAGGTGAGTTGTGACCAAAGGTTAGCAAGTGAGCTTGCGTGATGCATTGTTAAAGCTTGGTTGATGCTTTTATGGCTTGTATGGCGATTCCTGCGTTTAGGTCTCGTGAGTATCGACCGATACCAGGTGGGTATCGATCGATACCAGACCATAGGCGGTGGTCTTGAGTTGTGGTGTATCGGGGTGTTAGACTTGAGCCGTGTTGTGTCGATCGATGCCAAGTGTTGTGTTTGGGTGTCGATCGATACTAGTCCCTTGTCGGGACTTGTGTGTTGTTGGGCATCGATCGATACCAGGGGGGTATCGATCGATACCGGTTGTTGTTGTGAAGTTTTAATTGTGGATAATTAATTCTTGTATGGTTGTGAATATTATTATATTGTGCTTATTTGGTAGCCTGTTGTTGGGATGATCAATCTCACTCAGCATTTGGTTAGCCAAATGTTGATGCATCACTTTTGTCGATGCAGGTAAAGATAAGGCGTGATCGTGGAATCAAGGCGGTGAAGAGGGGATGATTAGGACCTGGGGCTTGTTTGTTGTTTGGGTATCAATCGACACTAGGGGAGTATCGATCGATACCAGTTGTTTTACTGTTGTATAAATCGTTAGCTTGTTTAAGCTGTGTACTTGTATTGTACTGGTAGTTGTGTAATAATTAATGTTTAATTATTAGGATTGTTTAATGTTAATTATCTATGCAAAAAAAAAAAAAGTGCGGTCCTTTCAGCTTTAGTACTTTTAGGGTATTAATTTGAGCATATCAAATTTGGCACCGTTGCTATCTAGTATCGGTCGATACTCGTCGTTTTCCTTTTGTTGATATCGATCGAGTACTCAATTTCGCCATTAGATTTTAGCTGTCGAGTTTCGACTAAGTTCGTCGGTATCGATCGATACTATCTAGTATTGGTCGATACTCGTCGTTTTCCTTTTGTTGATATCGATCGACACCACTTGGTATCGGTCGATACTCATCACGTTTTTGTTACTAACGTTCTTGACTTTTGTGTTTCAGGTGCATGCCCAATCGTGAAACCATAGGGAACAAGAGCACTCCGCTAGTTAATCTATCGTTAGAGAAGCTAGCACGTTTAGAACGCACAAGCAGAAAGGCAAAGAAAACATCAGGGATGAACAACACAGTGGTATTAAGACCTGATGAAGCTGGAGTTCTGAGAGACCAAGAGGGTCAAGTGTGCAATGAGAGAGGGCATCGACTTGATGAAGCTGGAATAGTCATTGCCCCTTCTGTTGTTGTTGGTCAGATTGTCGCGCCAGCTGCGCAAGCCAACGTTGGGAATGCTGGGGTTGATCGAGGTAGAACACTTGGTGAGCACAACAGACCTGATCAGTTCTATGCCAATCGAGCTGCGATTCGCATCCCAACTTTTCAGAGGAATGACTTTGAGCTAAAACATGCGTATTACGCTCTTATAAGTCAGAATCCTTTCCATGGCCTATCTCATGAACACCCCATGGATCATATCGAAAGGTTCGAGGATTTGGTCTCTGGTATGAAGTACAATGGAGTGCCCAATGAGTTCCTTTTCTACAAACTTTTCCCATACTCTCTTGGTGGGGAAGCTGCTTATTGACTGAAGCAGTTGGCTCCTGATTCGCTAACTACATGGGATGAGACGAAGAATGCACTTCTGAACAATTTCTATGATGATGCGAGATCCGAAGAGCTCAGGAACAAGATCTCTAACTTTTCTTAGGGTCCGACAGAGGCATTCAAAGCTGCTTGGATTCGTTTCAAGTCATATCAGAGAGATTGTCCGCATCATGGGTTTACTCAGGTTCAGCTGCTAGGCACTTTCTACAGAGGGGTTGATTGGAGGTACCATATGGGTATGGATGCTGCGAGTAATGGGAACTTCAAAACCATGTATCCAGATGATGCGGTTGTGTTGATTGAGAACTTGGCGTCTAGTAATAGCATCAAAAATGCTGATTTCGAGCGGATGAAGCCGGCTGGAGGAGTTGATGGATCACAGATTGCTGAGGTTCAGGCCAAGCTGGATTTCCTGATTGGGAAGTCGAAGAAAGTTGTACATTTTGCTGATGAAGTCGTGAATGTGGAAGAAGAAGAAGTGGAGGATGTTAACTACGTTGGTGGTTCTGGTTTTTAGGGTCAGCGATTTGGGTACAACAACAACTGAAACTTCAACAACAACAATCAACAAGGTGGGTACAAGTTTGAGGGGAACCAATCTGGTTTTGGAACAAAATCATTTACTCAGCAACCAATCTCTCCAAAGTCCACATAGAATAAGATGGAATCCATGCTTGAACAATTTCTTCAGGGACAACAGAAGTTGCAAGTGGATTTCAATGGGAAGTTTGACTCTCTGCACATTGATATGAATGGGAAAATTGAAGCTATCAATCAGATCCAGAGGAAGCTGGAAACTCAGGTCGCTCAGACAACAGCAGCTGTGAAAAAGCAGGAAGGTTTTCTTCCAGGGAAAACTGAGAATCCAAGGGCACACATCAATGCCATCACCTTGAGGAGTGGAAAAGAGGTGATTACATGAGTGAAGAACAACCCAATTGCAGAGAATCTCGTCGATCTTGCTGAAGAAGATGATTGGGATTCTGAAAACCTCCAGGTATCGATCGATACCAGCCAGTGTCGATCGATACCAGCCCAGACACCAAGACGAGAGGATCCAAAAACCTGTGTGTCGATCGATACCCCACCAGTATCGATCGATGCTGAGACGCAGGTCATGAAGGAGCCCGAGATTGTCAAGGAGAGGGTGTATAAACCCAATATGCCTTATCCTATGCCTCCTAAGATGACAAAGAACGAATGGGAGGATGCCAGATACAAAGCTATGTTGGATAAGTTGGTTGTGGAGCTCCCTTTTGTCGATGCTATTAAGACTTCTCCAGCTTTCAGGAGGTATGTGAAGAAGATGGTGTCTACCAATGTGAACCTTGAGGAAGGTGTCATGATGATTACAGCTGAGTGCAGTGCGATTCTACTCAACAAAATTCCCAAGAAGCTACCTGACCCAGGGAGTTTTGTTTTGGATTGCACTATCTTCACAGAGAGATTCGAGCGTGCTCTCTGCGATATTGGGTCGAGTGTGAACCTCATGCCACACTCCGTTGCTAAGCGAATGGGGATGACAGATTTCCAATCTACAAAGATTTCGCTGGTACTTGCTGATCGCTCAGTACGGCTTCAGAGGGACTACTCGAAGATGTCCCAATCAAGCCAACAGATTTCATCGTCCTGAAGTACGATGCTGAGCCTAAGGATCCTCTTATCCTGGGCAGGCCATTCCTTGCAACTGCTGGAGCCTTGATCGATTGCAAGAATGGACAGATAGCTCTCAACATCGATGATTTGGTGATGTCCTATTTAACATGGAAAAGATGATGAAGAGACCAACCATCGATGGGCAGACGTTCTATGTGGACACCTTCAGTGACATAGCAGATGAGTACTTCCTGGAGATGCACCCTGAGGATCCACTGGAGAGAGCATTAGTCTGTTCAGCCACTTCAGAGGTTAGAGGTTTAGGGTTTAGTATTTAGGATTTATAAATGATTATATTTTAAAAAATAGTAAGTTTGAATTTTTTTTATTATTATTTGAATTTTTGTATATTATTTGATGGTTTAGGGTTTAGAATTTAGAGTTTATATTTTTTTTAATATTATTTGATGTTTATTTTTAAAAATCGAGTGGAGTTGCTAAACCGAAGCAAATCAGTCACAAATTTGAGACTACTTTTGCAAGTCCTTAATAAGTCGCAAATAAGCGACTCTTTTCTGACCAAATTTTTTTAGTCGGTAATTTGGGACTCTTTTGCCACTGCAATACCAGTGGTCGCAAATCCGTCGCAAAATGGTCACACTTTCGTCCCACTTTTTTGCGACCAAAAAAAGAGTCACAAAAAGTGGTCGCAAAAACTGTTTTTTCTTGTAGTGTAAGAAATAAGTCTGGGGGAGAGAAAGTGATACAAAAAGTGTGAAATTGGATGGTTCCTTGTCATGATATTGTATGGTAAAGAATCTAGAAGGTTCTTGAACATTGGCTGCGGCGATGAAACTGGCGATGAGGGCTTTATTTGAACAATGCTGCGAGATAATGTGTGGAGTCTGGAAAAGCTGCGAATGTCTATGGAGAAGTACATGGTGGTTAGATCAAAAGCTGGTTAGGTGACATTTGGGTGCTTGGGAAAGGATCTTTGCGATGGTTCCTGAATAGGTGAGTCTCCGTGTTTTCAAATCTTTTTTTTCTGGTTTAGTCTTCTATTTGCTTGAGGGCAAGCAAAGGCTAAGTCTGAGGGAGTTGATATATCATGGTTTTTACCCCTTTTAGGCCATGATATAAGTCTGTTTTATAGAGTCTTTATAATATTTTGAAGTCTTTTAGAGTCTTTTACAGGTTTTAGCACATTTGGAGCATTATTGGAGATATTAGAGTTTTATGGAGCGTTCTGGAGCAAAGCAGAAGTTCGTGTTGTTGAGTACCCGATTTGAAGCATCAGTATCGATTGATACCCATCGCAGCAGACACGACCCGCGACTTTTCCAAGAGTTGAAGAATTGCAGAATTGCCCCAGAAGACTTTATTATTTATAAGAAGCCCCAAAATGTGATTTAGGTTATTTTAATAGGATTTTACAGCCACTTTGAGGGCTATGATTTATTTAACTTTGGTTTTGGGAGAGAGCTTATTGAAGGGAGACAAGTCTGAAACTCTGTTCGTCCGGGAAAAGATTTTGAACCCTCTTATTACTCTTCCTATTTTATTTGATGATTTATTCAAACATGATTATTGCTTCAATTTCCATGTCTGAGTAGATCCACTTTAGGTTTAGGGTTTTCTCATAGGGATTTCTTTGAATGCTAGGTTGATTTATTGTTAGGGTTCATAATCTAAATTAGTTCTTCGCCTTAGGTTGTTCTCAAAGCTAATTCTAGATTGATCACCTAGAACTTAGATCTTAGGTTAATCGATTAGGCACGACAGTGCAAATGAGTAATCTGAAAGAACTTAAGGTGAGCAAATTGATTATTCGCAAAGAGATTTGGTTTAATTGATTTGTGAACATATCAAACCTGAACTTTAAAGCTGGTTTATTCTTAGGACTTTGCAAAGAGATTTGGGATTATGAAGTTTAGATTTAGATAATTCTCGCAACGACAGTTGGTCAATTATACTTTAGTGATTTGAGTTCAAGAATCGTGCGTAACCTGAACCCTGATTAGTTAGTCTGCATTCATTGATTTCCTGAGAAATACCCTAGGCCTATATTCTTGCCATCAAATTTACAACACTTTTACTGCTTATTGTTTTTGTTTCATCTGATTTGCTTAGCTTGATTCGATATTATATTGTCTATTGAGCGATTTCTGTGAGTCCTTAAGTTCGACCCCTACACTTACTACAACAACTGCTTTAGTACTTTTAGGGTATTAATTTGAGCATATCAGCTTCCTGCGCAAAAATCAGCAGAATCTGCAGAAACTGTCCAGAAATTGTGCCAAGTATGAACCCAGAAAAGAGTTATGTCATAGCAATTGTAAGAGTTCGTGGGAGGTTTGTGCCGTGTCCGATCTGGATGAAACTTGGTGGATGTTATCGTGGTACTACCAACTTAAGATTCAACGGTGGGATCGAGATTGCAACAGTTCATTAGAGATTTATTTGTGCGTCTCTAAGGCAGCTAGAGATTTATATGTCCTAATCTCTAAATGAGATCTAAATACAAGACAAAACCATGATTATGCATGTAAATGACACAAAACTCTAAGTGAAATGCATGCTAAAACATGCAATATATGAGTATATCAATTTCCCCAAACTTAAACATTTGCTTGTCCTCAAGCAAACAAGAATAAATAAATGGAGAAGACTAAAAATGGGAGCTCAAATCCAAAAGTGCCATAAAAAGAATTCAACTCAATGTCCAAGTTACTAGCTCTAAGATGCGATCAAACAAGTCTACTCAAAAAGAGCTAGCCATATCATTCACTGTACGAATCAAATTCAAGCCTCAAACTACACAAGTATTCATGTCATCCAATCCTTTAACATTCATTAATCGTTTCAAGTGAATCATGCTTATGCAAGGCAAGTGAATCCATTTGGCTAGGGTAAAGGTTTTGAGATAAAGATGATCTCAAATGTATGGGGTTTCACCAATGCAAGGGATCTCTTAATGAATGAGAAAGCTTTAGAAAAATGCTAAGAGTAAAAGGCAATCTATGCATACAATGATAGACTTACATCTACCCAATTCCCAAATCGTCTCTAACCCTAGCATATCTACCCATGAAGTCCTCATCCTAAGCTACCCTTTTCTCGCTTGGCCTTTTTGCCTTCATGTCCCATACGTGAACTTCTTCTTCCACTTCATCTTTTCTCACTTGGGGAATTTCTTCTTCTTCATTGAATCTTGTGGTTTCGTGCTTCTTTTTGTTGTTTCTTTAGCTCTTTCTTTCTTTCTTTTTCTTTGCCTTGCCTCATCATTTACCAATTGATGCCTTAGCCAATTTTTGGCTTTTTCCTTTGTTTCTATGAGGCTATAACTATCACTAAGAGCTATTCTTGATAACTTGCACTAACCACATCACAATATTGCATTCCCCTTTAACCTTCACTTTCTCCCTTTTGAACCCACTTCCTTCTTATCCACAATTCCATTAGTCACACATTTTCGTTCACACCAAACACAAAACTTCCCTTTCCCACGAGCCTAGCCTAGTCTAGCCTTTGATGTTAGGCTAGATCTACATGCAATCCTATCCTTGTCGCCCTAAACTCAACACTTTTTGCCAAGCTTACTCGAAAAATTAGGCCTCACATACACACACTAAAGATTTTGGCTTGAAAGGAGGGTAGGTTAAAGGTATGGTAAACCATTCCAATGATGGGAATCAGCTACTTGGACTAGGAAAAGAGTGGTGAAAAGGATAAGAGAGGCCAAGTATGTATATGGTAACCATGAATTCACTATGCAATGCACAAGCATGATAATTTCAATGTCAAAATTATTGTTTTCACTTAGGTAGGACTGAAATCAAATCAAGACATGCCATAGCTAAGACCCTAGTAATGAAACGCAAGATCGAAATATGGTTCATCCTTGATTTCAACACGAGATCAAAACCATCAAACAACAAGCGACGAGGGCATTGAATCAAGCTCTAAATATTATACTTTACAAGGATAAATCTATCATTGCTCCTAATGCTCATGCAAAGCTACCTAATATGCTATGCATCTAAAATCAATCCTATATGGAATGCACAAAAGTTCAAATTTTTTCAAATTTATTGAAAATGCATGATATGCATGAGACTTAAGATGCAAAAGGCAAAATAAGATCACAAGACACAAAGTTAAATAACACATAGACCCTCCCCCAAACTTAAATTACACAGTCCCTTGTGCAATAGAAGCTTAAGAGAGAGTTAAACAATGCATGAAAGAAATAAAAAGATATGATTCTAAATGATATTCACAAAGTTTGGAGTATTACCTTGGAAATGAATAGAGGGAACGAGAGTGATCACCTCAATCCTACACACCTTTGTCCTTAAATCCATGACCATTAGACCATCAAGAACCTACTCACACTAAGCAAACCCATCAAAAAGGACAAGAAAACATAGAGAAACATAAAAAGAAAGTATGTACAATGATAAGCATGGGGTGTCTCCCAAGAGCAATTTGTTTAAAGTCACTAAGTTTGACTTTGGTTACCCTTTTAGGCGGGTGAGAGAGGAGTGTGAGCACTCCATGGTGGATCCTTGAGATCGAGCTTGAGCACCTTGCTCATGACTTCCTCAAGACCGGCTTGCCCTTTTTCTTTGAGCTCGGGAGTGAGGATTGCTTTAACCGAGGCAAAGGGCTTGGATCAGCCTTTGCATTTGATCTTGTACTCAATCACTCCATCCTTGTGCTTCCATGGAGTGAGAGTCATCATAGAAGGTTGGATTGGCTCGGACCTATACCCATCAAGCTTGCTTGGTTCATTCTTAGCAAAGGAAAAGGGGGATGAGTGTCTTGTTTCTTCATTTTGGCTTTAGTGCCTTCACCCTTCTCTTGCTTCCTTTTAGTCTCACTCACGTCCTTCATTGTGGTGGGAGGAGGAGATTCCAAGCTAGCTCTATCAATTTCCAAAGCTTCCTCACCATTACCATAACCCAAATCTTTTCTCTCAAGAGACTTCTCTTCCTCTTCATAGACCTTTGGGGGTGGAGCTTCTTCAGCCATCTCACATCTACCCACATACCTCGCTTCTTCTTCACGAAACTCATCATCCTTTATGGTAATTGTGCCACAAAGATTGTTGGAAGAAGTCCTCATTGGGTAATATACCTTATCATCCACATTCAAGAGAACTACCCTTTGATCTTTGAAATCCACTCTAGCGCCGGTGGTAAGTAGGAATGGGGTTCCAAGGAGAAGTGGGAGCTTGTTGGTCTTCTTCATCTCCATGACAACGAAGTCCGTTGGGACTATGCAATCTCCAACCTTAAGCGGATAATTTTCAAGAAGACCAAGTGGTTTCCGTGGAGAAGAGTCTCCAAAGGCGATAGGTGATGGGTGATGGGTGATAGGTGAGGTTTCTTATCCCTAGATTCTTGAGCATCTCATGGGACATGACATTCACACTTGAACCGGAGTCACACAAAGCATCCTCAACGTCTAAATCACCAAGAGAGCAAGCTATAGAGAACTTACCGGGATTACCAAGCTTGGGGAGAGACTTAGGCTCGATCCTAGTTGTGCTTGGTGAATCAATGCAAGCAACACTACCCTTTGGTTCATGATCTTCAATGGGACGTGGGTCATATGAGAAGATGGCATTGCAATACTCCTTTGAGGGTTGTATTTCTTTCCCATTTGAAGAGCTTTGTTGCACTTTGCCTCCATTGGCTCCCTTGGTCTCCATTTGTTGAACTTTTGAACTCAATGCCTCAAGCTTCTTGTGGAGATCATTGTATGAGCAAGCTACTTTGGTATTTATTTCCTCCATCTTCTTACTCATATCCAATGCTCCACTAGCTTGGCCTTGTAGAATTTGTTGAAGCATGTTCTTCATATCAAGGTCTTGAGGCATGGAGTTGTTGCCTTGAGTTTGAGGGACAACACTTTGTTGAAAACCTCCTTGGTTCCCTTGAAAGTTGTTCTTGGAAGCAAAGCTTTGTTGGTGATTAATGGGGGCTTGACCTTGGTTGCCATAGTTGTTGTTGAAACCTCTTTGATAGCCATCATTGTTCCCAATATAATGCACTTCCTCTTGGTTGCTCAAATCCACCATTTCCTCATGGGACCTTTGATTTTCCTCAAAATTACCAACAAAGTGAATCGATTTTTTGGAAGCATTGAGAAGCTTGTCAATCATAGTGGCTTGGTTGTCCATCATGGAAGATTGCTTATCCAACTTCTCATTAAGAGCCATCATGACTTTGGTTCGTTGTTGCTCCTCGAAGTCACTTGTGGTTCTTGTAGACCGGTCATACTCATCACCATATGTACCATCACTCAAAGCAATGTTCTCAACCAACTCCATTGCTTCATTCACGTATTTTCCTAAGAAGTTTCCATTAAAAGCGGTATCAAGCAACATACATATCTTAGGAAGTGCTCCGCGGTGGAGTGTGCTCAAGAGGGAAGCATCTGAGAATCCATGATGAGGGCATTGCGATGTATAGCCCCTAAACAGCTCCCATGCTTCATTGAAGCTCTCATTTGCACGTTGAGTGAAGCTTGAGATCTCATTCCTTAGCTTAGCCGTTCTAGAGGGAGAGAAGAACTTGGCAAGGAATGATATCTTGCATTGGTCCCATGAAGTGATGGAACCGTGGGGAAGGTTCTTTTCCCATTGCCTTGCCTTGTCTCCAAGAGAGAATGGGAACAACCTTAGCTTAAAGCTATCCTCCGAGACTCCATTCACTTTATCAAGCCACAAATCTGGTCAAAGTGATCTAAGTGATCAAGTGGATCCTCCACCGCCAAGCCATGAAATTTATTGCTTTGTATCATGTTGATGAAGCTAGCTTTGACCTCAAAGTCATTGGTCTCAACCGGTGGTGCTCGAATGCCTTGGCGGTTGACATGAGCATTGGCCGCATCACCCGCTCCAACTATGTGAGGACCATTACGGGCGGGTGGGTGGTGGTTTTCATTACAACCATTTGCTCCTTGATGTGGAGCATAAGCAACGTGGTCATTACCACTATTCAGGTTCACTTGCACGTTTTCCATACCAAGCCTAGCAATGTGCACAACCCGTTCTCTATCTCTTCTTGCTCTAAGACCGCGGTGTAGAAGGTTGATGTTGCCTTTAGAACGCAAGTTCATGCACCTACAAGAGAGAGCTAGAAGGAGAGATTAGTAAACAAAAGAAAGAAAAAGGCTTAATCTCAAAAAGAAGTAAAATCCTAATGTTGAAAGCTAAACCCAATTGGCAACGGCGCCAAATTGATAGTAGAATTTTTGTATTAAGCTCATATCAATTACTCTAAATACTAGGTAGTATAAGAGGTATCGAATCCAATGATTAAGTTTCAATCACTAGGAATACATAAATCTTCTTAAGTTAAGCAAACAAAGGTGGTCTTAGTTTTCTAGCAACCTAAATGATTCAAATTAAAAGCAAGACACAAGTAAACGAATGCTAAACGAGATTAGAAAGATATAAAGGCAAGCTCTTGGATGAGGTTATGGATTTTGGGTCCTTTCATGATCTATCTAGATGTCAATACACACAAACAAGCAATTCTCTTAGCCTAGAACACATAAACAAGCTTAAGTCATTCTCATGGTCTTAATCACTTTGCTAATCACCAAATCAAGAACAAACTCTCGTTTGTGATAAGATTATTAGCAAGCATTAAACATAGGTTCCAATGGCCCTAATACTCCTTAGACAACTACTCTCATAGGCTAAGCAAGCAAAATCACTTATTTAGTTCTTGGGGCATTTCATCGAACACCTTGTGTGCATTAAATGCCCTATGGTCTAGATTAGCTTTCTCAAGCCTAATCTAGCATTATGAACAGTAAATAAGTGAGGGAAGATGTAAACTAAGCCCTAGACATCCTAGATCTATCACGAAATTCCCTTAATCTACCTCATCCATGAGCTCTAAAATGAACTACTCACTAATCATGAAGAATACACCAATTCTCATGAAAGAGGTGATGTTAATCATGATTAGAGAATAGGAATGTGAAAGATTAAAGAAAAAAACAAAGATATAACCTCATAAATAAGTTTTTGAAAACGTTTTGTGTGATTAAGGGTTGCGTGATTCTCATCAAAAGTACTAACCAAGATAACCGAGGCTAGATATTAAAGGATTTTTGATGTAAGACTCGGTTTGGAGCCAAGCTTTTCTCAAGAAAATCGAGTCTTAAGGCTGTGATGGAAGCGATGGATGATGGATGGTAGCCAAGGGTTGTTGATTCAACAAGAACAGGTAACCGTGTGCTTGATTCCACAAACACAAGAGACTCAATCCTAAGGGCTATTCCTCGCGAGGGATTAGAGACTCAACACGAAGACTATGTGAATTGATTCCACAAGACACAGAGAACTCGCAAGAACAAGTATTGATTCAAACACACAAGTTTTGAAGCAAATAACTTTACTGGATTTTTTTTATTAAAAACGTGTCATACTGATGCGGATCAGATTCGTCTCCGAAACTTCAGGTCTTAAATTTATAAACCGTAAAGCCTGCAAGTGCACAAATGTGCGATGTAGTACTTGAGGTATCGATCCACATGGAGAGGGTGCTGTTCTATGAGATAGAACGAATATATTTTTATAGGGGTGTTGTAACTAGAATTGTAAAGAACGAGAAATGGAAAACTTCTACTAATCTAATCTAAGAAAATCGATGGCTACTCTAAACTAAAGAATTTTAACTACTAAACTAATGCTAAGAGAAACTTAACATATCCTAAGAAAAACTAAAACTATCCTAATACCTAAGAAAATTGACTACTAACCTAGACCTAATGAAATCGATAACTAAACTACTTCTACGGACTCAATTGGTAAACTAAACAACTAGATACGGTTGTAACTATTATAAAACGTTGCTGGGTCGAGAGGAATATCTCGGGGTATGCTCGATTCAATCAAACGGCCCCTAGCTCATTAGTAACCGGTGTTTCTAGATTATAACTCCACAAACAGGACATAATAATGACGTAGTCTAAATCCGTATAACCTACGCTCTACAACATATGCACTCGACTAGTAGCTTTCGTCTCTGGCCGCACGTAAGATTGTGATATGCTAGTGGGTCCATAGGTTCACGGCACTCCATAAGTATACTTCTGAAATCTTACGACGTGCACACCTTGTGGATGAACTTTGCTGGTGATTAGATGCAACACTTCTGTGGGTCTAAACTTCCCCTATCAGCCTCTAGTTCATGGAACTAGTGATATGCTCAAATTAATACCCTAAAAGTACCAAAGCAGTTGCTACAGTATATCAGGGGTCGAACAGAAGGACTCACAGAAATCACACAATAGATTGTATAGTATCGAATCAAGCTAAGCAAATCAGATGAAACAAAAGCAATAAACAGTAAAAGAGTTGTAAATTCGATGGGAGAAATATAGGTTCAGAGGATTTCTCAAGGAATCAATGAATGCAGATAAACTAACTAACAAGATTCAGATTTAGCGCGATTCTTGAACTCAAATCACTAAGCTATAATTAACCAACTGTCGTTGCGAGAATTATCTAAATCTAAACCTCAGAATCCCAAATCTCTTTGCAAATTCATAAGAATAAATCAGCTTTAAAGTTCAGGTTTGATATGTTCACAAATCAATTAAACCAAATTTCTTTGCGAATAATCAATTTGCTCACCTAAGGTTCTATCAGGTAATTAATCGCACTGTCGTACCTAATCAATTATCCTAAGATCTATATTTTAGGTAGCTAATCTAGAACAAGCCTTGAACACAACCTAAAGCGAAGAACTAATTCAGATGGTGAATCCTAATAAACTAATCAACCTAGCATTCAGAGAAAACCCTTATGAGAACCCTGAATCTAAAGTGGATCTACTTAGACATGGAGAATGAAAGCAACATGATTGAATAGATCATCAAAGAAAACAATAGAAAACAGGAGTTCAGAGTTGTCTCTCCAAAAACCAAAGTAAAATCAAAGTAGAATAAAGCATAATAATGACGTAGTCTACTTCCGTATAACCTACGCCCTACAACCTATGCACTCGACTAGTAGCTTCCGTCTCTGGCCGCACATAAGATTGTGATATGCTAGTGGGTCCATAGGTTCACGGGACTCCGTAAGTATACTTCTGAAATCTTACGACGCGCACACCTTGTGGATGAATTTTGCTGGTGATTAGATGCAACACTTCTGTGGTTCTAAACTCCCCCTATCAGCCTCTAGTTCATGGAACTAGTGATATGCTCAAATTAATACCCTAAAAGCACTAAAGCAGTTGCTACAGTATATCAGGGGTCGAACACAAGGACTCACAGAAATCACACAATAGATTGTATAGTATCGAATCTAGCTAAGCAAATCAGATGAAACAAAAGCAATAAACAGTAAAAGAGTTGTAAATTCGATGGGAGAAATATAGGTTCAGGGTATTTCTCAAAGAATCAATGAATGCAGATAAACTAACTAACAAGATTCAGATTTAGCGCGGTTCTTGAACTCAAATCACTAAGCTATAATTAACCAACTGTCGTTGCGAGAATTATCTAAATCTAAACCTCAGAATCCCAAATCTCTTTGCAAATTCATAAGAATAAATCAGCTTTAAAGTTCATGTTTGATATGTTCAAAAATCAATTAAACCAAATCTCTTTTGCGAATAATCAATTTGCTCACCTAAGGTTCTATCAGGTAATTAATCGCACTGTCGTGCCTAATCAATTATCCTGAGATCTATATTCTAGGTAGCTAATCTAGAACAAGCCTTGAACACAACCTAAAGCGAAGAACTAATTCAGATGGTAAATCCTAATAAACTAATCAACCTAGCATTCAGAGAAAACCCTTATGAGAACCCTGAACCTAAAGTGGATCTACTTAGACATGGAGAATGAAAGCAACATGATTGAATATATCATCAAAGAAAACAATAGAAAACAGGAGTTCAGAGTTGTCTCTCCAAAAAACAAACTAAAATCAAAGTAGAATAAAGCATAGCCAACAAAGTGGCTGTAAAATCCTATTAAATAACATACATCACGTTTTGGGGTTTCTTGTGAATAATAAAGTCTTCTGGGGCAATTATGCAATTCTTCAACTCTTGGAAAAGTCACGGGTCGTGTCTGCTGCGATGGGTATCGATCGATACTAGGCAGTATCGATCGATACTGATGCTTCAAATCGGGTACTCAGCAACACGAACTTCTGCTTTGCTCCAGAATGCTCCAGAAAGCTCTAATATCTCCAATTATGCTCCAAACATGCTAAAACTTGTAAAAGACTCTAAAAGACTCCAAAATACTAGAAAGACTCTATAAAACGGACTTATATCATGGCCTAAAAGGGGTAAAAACCATGATATATCAACTAGAAGGATTAACAACTTTCCACAAGAAGAGCTTTAGAGATCGGCTAGGGTTTACCAAGTGAAATCCATATCGAACATAGAATTCCCCTTGATAATCCTTTAAACCCAACAATCTAAACTACTTTAACATCCTGGAAAAAGACATAATTAAGTTAAGCATGAGATTGATGAAGAAGCCTCACGAACAAGAACTAACCTTGGTGAGAAACCTCCTCACCAATCCCGAGAATCTCGATGCAAGAGTACAAGAAAGCAAAACTAATGTGAAGAATGTGTCTAAAGTTGGATTCCACGAAATTGCTGTCTAAAACAAGTATTTATAGGCCTTCAACAAGCTTAGGTCATTTTACAGTTTGATGGGAAAAGACGGTTTTGGCCTCGGGTAAGGAAACATATCGTTTTTGGCGAAAATAGGCTTGTCCGCGGCTCCGTCTTCTCTGGCCACCGTGAACTGGCTTCTGGCTGTGGGTGGAGTGGCTCCAGGGGCGGCAGAATGGTGCTTAGCCACGGCTCTGGCTCCTTGACCCGCGGTGGGCTGCTTCTTTGGGCAGCTTCATCGGGCTTCAGTGCTTCGGGTATATTTTAGGATCCAACCATTGGATTGTCCCCATTCCAATTGCATTTGAAAGTTGGTTGTCTCTACTTTGTTGTATCCAAATTTGGTGATGATCAGACGGTGAAAATATCTTCTTTGATTGCAAGACTTCTTGACGGTCCAAGTTTATCCAAAACCGTACTTTTGCTCCGAAATGCACTCTTTAATCCCGAGTTACCTGAAAAGAGTTTTAAAACCGCAAACATACGAAACTCATAGTAAAAGTATAGAAAACCAAGCGGAACACTTGTTAAAGTGTTATAAAATATATAGCAAAACGGATTAAAATACGGTGTTATCACACCCCAGAATTAAACCTTGTTTGTCCTCAAACAAGACAAAGCTCAAGCTTGGAAATGATCAAACGAAAATCATCAGGAACTAGAAATCTCAGAGACCGTCCTTCTAAACCATAACCATCAAACTACATGAATTGCAATCTAGCCTAGAAAATTCTCACTAGAAGTTCTCGTAACACTAGTCCACGGTATCCGTCATACGAAATATGAACTTTAAAAATCCAAAAATTAGGTCAACTAACTCTCTACATTCATTAAGTATAGGCGTGGGTTTCTCATCAAAAGGATTAAACCAAGACAATCGATGCTAGGTATTAAAGGCATTTAGAGGTGAGGTTAAGAGTGTTTCGGGTTACCGTAATTTTACCGGAGGGTGCGAGATATTATGCAAAACAGCAAGAGAGGAAGGACCTATTGATCACCACAACTTCCAGTCTCTTCTTCTTGCGTAGAAATGTTGCACTTCCTCCTTCTTCCGAAAACAGAAGTTTTCTGTCATTCCCCCAAACTTAGAATTTTATGTGTGCTCAGAATGATAGACTTCTCACAAAAAAACCATGGATGCCTCATAAGTATTTCGACCAACCTAGACTATTTTAAGGCTCTTGTTTCCTTTCCCTTTCACTTATTTTCGATTTTTTTTTTTTTGGAAAAGGGGGAAACGCCTTTTATTGAAGTAGAGTCTTAGGGGCACGAAAATTTACCATGATTTTGAGTTTTTCCAAGGCATAACCAAGCTCGCGTCTTTGTTGAATTCACGACCACTGATCACGTATGGTCTTCGTCTTAAGTGACTGAAAGATGTGTCGTTCATCCCTCTCCGACGTTTTTGCACATATCTGCACATAAGTCACAAAGAGATACCAGCTAAAGATGAGGTTTGAACAAAGGTTACGTTTCGGGCGGGATACCAACTAAAGATGAGCTGGCCATTCATGTACGATAAAGAGTGGTAAAAGGGGAAAGAACGTCATGAATGTATGATTCGTTATCTTTGCCTAAACCTTTGTTGAGAATATTAAGTCAAGATTAAGTCCAAATAAAATAGAGCTAGCATATTCCATCATAGAGAATCTCTATGGTCTAAATTCCTCTGGGAATTTCGCATTAGCAGAAACTCTAGCTAGCGTAGAAGCACGCTGGTCGGTTATCGTCATGGATTTTTTTCATCATTCCCTCAAAAAGTATTCCTACGCTTTTCGAAAATTTTGAATTTTTTAAAGAAAAACGTCGAAAAATGCAAAATACAAACGCAAATGAAAGAAGTTGTGGTTAGTAAGGGATGAAATCCTCCCCCATACTTAAATAACACTGTCCTCAGTGTGAAATAAATCGGGTAAGGACGAATAATAGATGTATGTAATAATTGAAAAAATTTAAGGAAAAATAAAACTTACCTGGAAGCGGTCGGGGAATGCATGTGGGGATGGAATGGTGGTGAATGGGGGATGGTAGATGGTGATATGGTGATGGGACTGGATGTGGTGACGTTTTGGAATGGTTTAGAATCGATCGAGAAACGAAACAAATCGTTCGGGATCATCAGGGGGCTGGCCGCGGGTCAAAGGTTTGCAGCCGCGGCCAATGGCAAGCTGGCCGCGGGTCGGTTGATCGCGACAACGACCAAGGGCTAGCTCGCCGCGGGTCTGGCTTGTGCAGCCGTGGCCGAGCTTCTTTTGCGGTCAAGTCATTCCTTGCGGTGCGGGCTGGACCGAGCAGCTTCGAACCGTGTCTCCATCTTTTAGTCTTTTCGATTTTTTTTTTTTTTTTTTTTTTTTTAGAAAACTGAAAACTAAGAAAAGAAAAAGTTAGTAGAAAAAGTTAGTAGAAAAAGAAAGAAAAACTAGAAAGAAAAACGTACCTAAAATGGGTTGCCTCCCATTGAGCGCTTTTGTTTAAAGACATTTAGCTCGACGTTGGTATCGAGGTGAATTTAGTCGTAGAAAGACAGTGTCTTACGACAAGTCTTCTTTGATCTTCTTTTGGTTTCCTCGTCATGTGAATCATCGCTTGTATGTGGATCGGGATCAAGTTCGGAATCCATCGTGCTAGAACGTCTTTCTTCTCCTTTTTTGAGTGGTATGGCAATGTAGAACACATCTTTGTCAATGTTAGCGAATAAAACACGTCGATTGGGCCAATCCATGATGGCTCCAACGGTTGATAAGAACGGCTATCCTAGAATTATCGGTGTTGCATCTTTCTTCGTTGTTTGGACGATGTGGAAATCGACGGGGGCTATGCAATCTCCGATTCTTATTGGCATGTCTCAAGCAATCCCTTTTTGTGTGGTACAAGTCTCGTCGGCCATGCTGATTTTCGTCCGGGTAGCACTACAAGAATACAGCGATTTGGCGACTGCAAAAGGAGTCGCATAGTAGTCGCCAAAAGTTGTAATACGACTACATAGCGACTAAAACCTGTAGTCGTGAATCCTTAGTCGCTAAATTAAGTAGTCGTAAATATAGTCGCCAAATGGCGACTACGTAACGACTGGACAGTGTAGACGTTACGTAGTCGTAAAGTAGTCGCAACTTTTGTAAAGTTAGTAGTCGTACATGTAGTCGCAAATTGATGACTACATTACGACTGGATATTGTAGACGTAACGTAGTCGTTAAGTAGTCGTAATTGTTGTGACTAATCAGCGACTATTCTATGTCTATTAAACGACTATTTGCCGACTATTATGGTCATCAGACTTTGCGTATTTAAATATGTTGCGACTACTCAGCTACTCTTATGCAACTATTTGGTGACTAATATGCGACTGTTTAGTGACTATATTTGTTAACAAAACAAGAATATGGTACAATTGAATCACATTTGTTTTGTTTTTCAAATTCTTTGAAACCTGTGTTACAAATAAAAAGATACAAAGTAAAATAAAGACATTATACAGAAAAGACCATTTCATTACCAATATTATTGTTTCAAACATGAGTTTACAAAAGCCAAAACATAAATAAAAACAAGTTCAAGTTCACAAAAAAAAAGAGATTAGTGACCTAAGGTATGTTCCTTGGATCTGGTAGAGAGGCTGATGGAAGCACTGCGGTTGTTGCTGGTGTTGAATGTGATGCCATGAAGTCTAGAAACCGCGGATCGGTTTGTCTCAGGTACTTTTCCACCAATGAGAAGTGCTCGAGCTTGTCCTTTTGCTCAGCCACATCTCTTTTGTGCTCTGCTTCACGGGCAGCAACCTCAGCATCACGCTGTGCATTGTAAGCAGCCTGCTCTTCGATTTTCTTCTGAGCTTCCTTCAGTTGCTCTTGCAGTGCGACAAAAGATGAAGAGTCTCATGGTTGCTTGCGTTTGCCATTGAGAAGACTCTCCTTCAGGCTTCCAAGCCCATAAAGATTTCCTCTTGAATCCTTCTCGGTTGCCTGTGAAAAGGAACAGAAAAAAACATTCTGGTGTATGACAAACGATGAAGTATATGAAATATGAAGTATATGAAATATGAAAGAAAGATGAAGTATAAGAAATATGAAGTATGAAGTATATGAAACGATGAAGACGAACGATGAAGTATAAAATATGAAATATGAAAGAAAGATGAAGTATGAAGTATATGAAATGTTACCTCAAGAAAGATTGACGTATACTCATCTAGTGTTAGGTCTCCAGGTCGCGACGCACCGTCAGAAACTTCCGAACTCTCTGCCCCGAGCTCAGATAACTTTTGTTGCACATTCTTCTCATATGCTTCAACAATTTTCTCCGCCTTCCTATCGACATATGTACCGTCAGCTTTTGTATGTGTCTTTTTGAAAACCTCACCAAGACTTACCGGTCTTCCTAATTCCTCTTCCTGCAATGTGACAAAAAAATACAAGGATTATGACTGAATACAATATACAACCAACACTAAACAGAATATGACAAAACAGAAGTAATATGACAAAAAAAAAAGAAATTGAAAAGTTACTAACCATTTCGGATTGGATTTGTTGATAGGACTTAGGCCCTGATAAGTGGATGTGATAACCTAGACCTTTACGGTCAGACAGACGAGCAGCTGAATAGGTGACACTCCTTAGCTTTGCCTCTTCTGTGTCCCAGTATGCTGTCATCGTTGCCCAGAGAGTGTCACCTATCCAATTAGGTCTCTCTCGACTAGTCCTTGCGGTGCTAACCATGTCTTTCATCCTGCGTTGACAAATCTCCTTGAAATAGCCTTGAACCGTCCCTGTTATCAATGGATCCCATGTGTGGGTTTTCTACATTACAAAGAGAATTTTATGTTAGTAAAAACATCACAAGCAAAGCTATATGTGAATGCGAAAGAACAGAAAACTTACCGCGAACTCGAGAAAGTATCTTTCTTGTCTCTCCCGAGGCACAACTGTCCAGCTATAGTAAGGAGCATCAAATTTGTTTGTAAAGACTTTAATAATTGACCTAACCAGTTTAGATCCTCTGTCACGTGTAAACCTGCAAAATCAAGTAGACATCAATCCTACACATACACACACACAAAACTGAACACACATTGACAAAAATTTGAGATCCGAATTAAGACACAACACAATGCATTTCCATAAAACATAACATTTAAGACAATACAAAGCAAAGAAAGAAAGACAAGACAAGTAAAGAAAGAAAACAAACCAGCAGACAACAATCCTAGACAATCAGACAAGAAACAGAAAATAAAACAAGTAGACATCAATCCTAGACGACAACAATCCTAGACAATCAGAAAATAAAACAAGTACTCAACAATCCTAGACAATCAACGTTGCAATCCTAGAAACAGTACACACATTGACACACACACACACACAGCTATCTATATTGGATGACACACATACACACACACAAAACAGAACACACATTGACAATGAGTATCCAACATTGAGAATCTAACATTGAGAATCAGACATTAAGAAATCCGACAATGAGTATCCAACATTGAGAATCTAACAACTTCAAAAGACAGCTAGAAGATAGTAAGAAATCCGATTTACCTTGCGATACACTTACCAGGTTGAGTTCGGCGTCGGTGTGGGAGAGAGGACGGTCGTGAATCTATCCCGGTCTGGCACCATAAGCAAGGCATTCAGCGCCCTTAGTGTGTCCTCTTGGAGATCCGGCAAACCTGGTGCAGATTCGTCATGGAAGTTGTGCCCTCTAGAAGATGGATGGCTGTGTTCTCCAGACGTCGGAGTGTTCTCCAGTGGAGCCGAAGCCGCCGCAGGTAATTCTTCTTCACGGTGTTGAGGCATCGAGTCCGGGAATAGTTCCTGTGGCGGTGGAAAGCTCCGGAAACTTTGTGCTGACGATGCCGGTTGAGCGTTCACGGGGACTTGAGGTGTTGTCAACTGATTCGGAAGTAGGGGCAGCGGCGTAAAGTTGTACTGCGGCGGTAGAGAGGTTGGGGTTCGCGACGAAGAAGGCGACACTCCGACTCTCTGAGAAACATTGGGAGTCAATCGTTTCTTCCCTGCTCGTTTGCTCTTATCTCCCGGCATCGTTCTGTGGATTCGAAGGCGAAGATCGAAGAAGAAGAAGAAGATAGGAGGCGATGAGAGTCGCAAAGGTGAGAGCAAAATGACTTAGGGTTTTCGCGAAGAAATGGTAAAGTTTTTTTTTTTAATCAGAAAAAAAGAATACTTATTAAACGTTTTGTGTGTTCATAACCATTTAAATGACTCTAGCATATTGGTAATTCACCAACTCCCAACTCCATCAGCCCTGGTTTCGATTCTCCGTGAATACGGAGAAGTTTTTTATTTTTTTTAATCTATTCAATCTAGTTATTAATATTTATGTTTGAATAATACCAATTAAAGACTTTAGCATATTGGTAATTCTTCCTCTCTTGATCCATCAACCCACGGTTCGAGTCCCCATGAAGACGGAAATGTTTTTGTTTTGTAATCTTTTCTACTTATTAATATTTAACTGTGATCCACCCACGGTTCGAATAACGACATATAATGTAAACGACAAATTACACCGAAATTCTGACATAAGTATAACATAGTTAATTAGTAGGGTTCTTCGTCATCTGATTTTTCATCAGAAGACGACAAATTACATAGAAATTCGTCTTCTGGGTCTGCATCTCCGACATCGTAATCGAGGTTTACTGGGTCTCTCTGTACGAAATTGTCGAGTACGAGATCTTCAATTATTGTTATCAATACAGCATCATCCTTTTCTGTTTGCAAAAGAGTCGGTTCTTTCTTTTTATAATCCCCTGAAATATTTCCCCTCGGATTCAGTTTTAGAACATTGGGCCACAACTGCTTCGGTTTCTTTGTATATGGGTAGGGAATATAACACACTTGATCCGCTTGCGAGGCTGTTGTAATATAAATGTATATATAAATTTTACATATGTATATTGACATTAATAAAATGCTATATATAAATATTGTCATAAGTACGTACCTAGAATAAATGGTTCATATTTATTATATTTTCTCGATGAAAGAACGTCTACAACGCCACCATTGCTCCTCCGAGTGCCTCTACCGATAACAGGGTCATACCAATTACACTTTCCTTGGCAGCTCCCAGAATATGCTTTCCTTGTGCCAGTTATGTTGCTTCCCATACCCCGACTTCTTCTTTTCGTGACCGTTTCCACCAACATCCGTTGTTTTTGATGGTTTTACCCAACCAACCGCTCGAAATAAACTTGCTCACCCGTCAAAGACGGAGGTGGATGCTCTCTCGAAGCGTCTTTTCCCTTTAGGAAGTCTTTTTTATTCCTCCTCAATGGATGACCATGAGGAAGAAATCTTCGGTGACAATCAAACCATCACGTCTTCCTTCCATTAGGTAGATAAAATGACATAGTATCTTCCATGCAAACTGGACAAGACAATTTACCATGGGTTGTCCATCCAGATAACATGCTATACGCTGGAAAGTCGCTTATCGTCCACATCAGCACTGCTTTTAGATTAAAATTTTGATTCAAAGACTCATCGTATGCATCGACGCCATTAGACCATAACTCTTTTAACTCCTCGATAAGAGGTCGGAGGAAGATATCTAGACTAGCTCGCGGATGATTTGGTCCAGAATTCAGAATTGTAAGAAATAAATACTATGTATTCATGCACATCCCCGGGGGTAAATTATATGGCGTCAAGATCACAGGCCACAACGAATGATTACGAGACATGCCAAATGGATTGAACCCATCTGTACATAATCCAAGATAAACGTTACGGGGTTCTTCAGCAAACCGGGGATGTTGATCTTGAAAATATCTCCACTCCGCCGCATCAGACGGATGACCCATTTCTCCCTCCTTTGCTTGGTGCTCGGCATGCCATCTCATTGCGGCTGCAGTCTTCTCGCTCTGATACATTCTCTTTAATCTGTCAGCAATAGGTAGATACCACATACGACTGTATGGTACTTTGGTTCTACGCCGGTCGTTCTTAGGCTTCCATCTTTATGCACCACAAAACCTACATTTATCCTCCTTCTCATCCTCTTTCCATAAGATCATACAATTGTTAATACAAACATCAATTGTATGATATGGGAGACCTAAATTGCGCATCAATTTTTTTGTCTCGTAATGTGAACCGGTTGACTTGTTTCCTTCTGGTAAATAGTCTGTCAAGTTTCCGCAAACCGAATCCACTAACTTTTCACTCATATTATATTCTGCCTTATTTTGCATGACTCGAGCAGCTAAGGATAACTGCGAGTGACCTTCACGACAACCATCATATAATGGATTATTTGCACCTTCTAACAAGTCGTAGAATTTCTTTGAATGGTTACGTACCGGTTCTTCTACATTCTGATAACTACCATCCTGATGATAGTTATCAAAACTCGCGTTTTCACGAAATGCATCATTCACCATATCCACATATCTATCTTCTACTACATTACCCACTTCTTCACTCCCACTTACATACGTCGTATCAACATAACTACTCGATCCTAAATCCATATTGATTTCTTCCCCATGCTTATACCAAACATAATAATCTGGCATAAATCCTCTGCTATAAAGATGATTCCAAATTCTTGTTCCCGGGATAAATTTCTCGTTCTTGCAAATACTACAAGGGCAGAAAAACTTACCGCCAGTACTTTGTGTTAGAGACTGGCTATTTGCAAATGTCATGAATTGCTCCACCCCCGTTCTGAACTCTGCCGAGAAATTTCCCATTGCCTCATCGAACCTCTTATACATCCACTCCCGGAAATTACTATAATTGTAATTTCCCGACATTATTTAACTAATAAAAACTGATTTTTTTTTATGGTTTTTTTTTTTGGTTTTTGAGATCGGAGGAAGAGAAGAAATGAGGTGAATTTTACTTATATAAACATTTATGGCGACTACTAAGTGACTATAAGGCGTCTGAATAGCGACTACTACATGTAGTCGCAAAAAACAGGTACACCAACCCGAAATCGATTTATACGTGTTTTTCCACCAGTATTTAACGACTGTTTACCGATTATAGTGCGACCCGCCGAAATAGTCGCCTAATAGTCGCAGAGTTAGCGACTATTACACGACTGTTATATCCCCTTTAAAATGTTGTCGGACATTAGTCGTAAAATAGCGACTATTGTACTGACTATCTACTGTAGTAAGCAATAAGCTACTCCTTTACGACTATATTTTATTCGTCGCTAAATAGTCGCTCATTAGTCGCAACATTTAGCGACTAAATATGTAGTCGCCCTTTGTAGTCGCCAAAACGCAGTTTTCTTGTAGTGTAGGGTGTATGTGCTTAATACCGATGCACTTTGCGGTCGATTTTGACATGATGCTCAAGCAAGCTCCGGAATCACAAAGAACGCTACGAATGCTACAAGTGATAAGGAACTGACCTTGTTCTTCGATTTTGTGGAGACTCCTAACGGGTTTTCCGTTCATGGCATTGTCGAAAAGATCTTCTATCTCCGTTATGGACTCCTTGCTTTCACAAAAGAAATGACCAATCATATGATCCATGTAAGCTCTATCAAAAGTAGTACCTCGAGGTAGACCACGAACAACGTTGTTGAATTCGTCTAGCTTTTCTTGGCTTATCTTGTTCGGGTATCCTCGGTGCTTTTCGGGATGGAAGATTCAGATAGAATGAGAAGCGGCATAAGGCGTTGTTGAATGTCTTACTCTCATGAAGTAGGCGTGAATGTCTTCCTTGCTCTCATTGTTGTAGCGGAAGAAAGCGTATGTAGGTCCTTTTTCCCAAATTTCTTCGAAGGAGGTGCACATCGGGATTTATTTCACAAATCTATTAAACTCGATCAATCTCTCTCAGGTGATGCATTATGTCCTTGGCTCTTCCGGTATTGGGCTTGGTGGTGGTGCTGGTGCAAGGTCAGAGTCACTCAATGAGCTGAAATCTGATTTTCGAAAGAATAACCTCGAGTCTTCTTCTTCGGAGTATTGTTCTTCGACTTCATTGGATGATTGGGCTGATAAAACCATGTTGCACGGTGCAATGAAGTCTTGTTCCAGGTTGGTTATAGGCTCTGTTGAGGTTTGAGGATCAGTAGAGAGTGCAGCTTGCTCAAAGGGGAGTGCTCGGGATTCAAACGGTTCAAGGGGAGACGAGCAGAGGCTGGCCGCGGGTCCGAGGAGTGGAGGCGCGGCGGAGGGAGGCGTGGCCGCGGGCCGAGAAGGCGGAGGCACGGCAGAGGGAGGGCTGGCCGCGGCCGGGAGGCTCGTGCCAGTGGTGAGAGGAGTCCGTGGGGACTTGACCGGTTCATCGTTTTCTTCACCTCCTTTGGTGTTTTCTGGTTCTTGGGAGTCATTTGGCTTTTCCTCTAGGTCAGGAAGTGTTGAATTATGCTTCTCATGATCTTGTGATAGTTTCTCCACTTTCTCTTTGATATATCATGGTTTTTACCCTATTTAAGCCATGATATAAGTCCTTTTTATAGAGTCTTTATAGTATTTTGGAGTCTTTTAGAGTCTTTTACAGGTTATAGCACGTTGGGAGCATTATTGGAGATATTGGAGCTTTCTAGAGCATTTGGAGCAAAGCAAAAGTTGGTGTTGGTGAGAACCCGATATGAAGCCTTGGTATCGATCGATACTGGCTAGTATCCAGTATCGATCGATACCCATCACAGCAAGACACGACCCGCGAGTTTTTCAAGACTTGAAGAATTGGAAAAGTGCCCAGAAGTCTTTAATAATTACAAGAAGCCCCAATTCGTGTTTTAGGTTATTTGTAGGGATTTTACAACCACTTTTATGGCTATGCTTTATTTTCTATACTTTTATTTTACTTTGGTTTGAGAGAGACAAGTCTGAATCTCCTTTCGTCCGAGATCAGATCTCAAAACCTCTTGTTACTCTTTCTATTTTATTGATGATTTATTCAGTTATGTTGATTGTTTCATTCTCCATGTCTGAGTAAATCCACTTTAGGTTCAGGGTTCTCATAAGGGTTTTCTCTGAATGCTAGGTTGATTAGTTTATAGGATTCACCATCAGAATTAGTTCTTCGCCTTAGGTTGTTCTCAAAGCTAATTATAGGTTGACGAATCTGGAACTTAGATCTTAGGATAATTGATTAGGCACGACAGTGCGATTAATTACCTGATAGAACCT
>PKML01009406.1:350431-363210 GCA_002933935.1 Eutrema yunnanense | reverse complement strand
GTGCAAGGTCAGAGTCACTCAATGAGCTGAAATCTGATTTTCGAAAGAATAACCTCGAGTCTTCTTCTTCGGAGTATTGTTCTTCGACTTCATTGGATGATTGGGCTGATAAAACCATGTTGCACGGTGCAATGAAGTCTTGTTCCAGGTTGGTTATAGGCTCTGTTGAGGTTTGAGGATCAGTAGAGAGTGCAGCTTGCTCAAAGGGGAGTGCTCGGGATTCAAACGGTTCAAGGGGAGACGAGCAGAGGCTGGCCGTGGGTCCGAGGAGTGGAGGCGCGGCGGAGGGAGGCGTGGCCGCGGGCCGAGAAGGCGGAGGCACGGCAGAGGGAGCGCTGGCCGCGGCCGGGAGGCTCGTGCCAGTGGTGAGAGGAGTCCGTGGGGACTTGACCGGTTCATCGTTTTCTTCACCTCCTTTGGTGTTTTCTGGTTCTTGGGAGTCATTTGGCTTCTCCTCTAGGTCAGGAAGTGTTGAATTATGCTTCTCATGATCTTGTGATAGTTTCTCCACTTTCTCTTTGATATATCATGGTTTTTACCCTATTTAAGCCATGATATAAGTCCTTTTTATAGAGTCTTTATAGTATTTTGGAGTCTTTAAGAGTCTTTTACAGGTTATAGCACGTTGGGAGCATTATTAGAGATATTGGAGCTTTCTAGAGCATTTGGAGCAAAGCAAAAGTTCATGTTGCTGAGAACCCGATATAAAGCCTTGGTATCGATTGATACTGGCTAGTATCGATCGATACCCATCACAGCAAGACACGACCCGCGAGTTTTCCAAGACTTGAAGAATTGCAAAAGTGCCCAGAAGTCTTTAATAATTACAAGAAGCCCCAATTCGTGTTTTAGGTTATTTGTAGGGATTTTACAACCACTTTTATGGCTATGCTTTATTTTCTATACTTTTATTTTACTTTGGTTTGAGAGAGACAAGTCTGAATCTCCTTTCGTCCGAGATCAGATCTCAAAACCTCTTGTTACTCTTTCTATTTTATTGATGATTTATTCAGTTATGTTGATTGTTTCATTCTCCATGACTGAGTAAATCCACTTTAGGTTCAGGGTTCTCATAAGGGTTTTCTCTGAATGCTAGGTTGATTAGTTTATAGGATTCACCATCATAATTAGTTCTTCGCCTTAGGTTGTTCTCAAAGCTAATTATAGGTTGACGAATCTGGAACTTAGATCTTAGGATAATTGATTAGGCACGACAGTGCGATTAATTACCTGATAGAACCTTATGTGAGCAAATTGATTATTCGCAAAGAGATTTGGTTTAATTGATTTGTGAACATATCAAACCTGAACTTTAAAGCTGATTTAGACATTAGGATTCACAAAGAGATTTGGAATTCCTAGGATTTAGATTTAGATAATTCTCGCAACGACAGTTGGTTAATTATATCTTAGTGATTTGAGTTCAAGAACTGCGCTAAATCTGAATCCTGCTAGTTAGTTTATCTGCATTCATTGATTTCCTGAGAAATACCCTGAGCCTATCTTTCTCCAATTGAATTACAACTCTTTTAATTTCTACACTTCTTTCAATTACATCTGAATTGCTTAGCTTAATTCTTACCTATATAATCTATTGCGCGTCTCTCTGAGTATTTTGTGGTTCGACCCCTAGCTATACTATAACAACTGCTTTAGTATCTGAATAGGGTATTAATTTGAGCATATCACTCTTCTACTTCGTCGATAGCATAAATGAGTCGGTCTAGTATAAGTTGGTCAGTGCCGGTTTCCGATCCATGTAGACCGAGTCACACACATCATGTGAGTCGTGACGGTGGTGAGCGCAAGATGGGTCATCGTAACCCCACTCGTGGTAGCAATCTCGCTCCAGAGGCGAGTTCATGTTTCAAAGAAAAACAAAACCAAAAATTAAATAGCAAAAGTTTGTTCTAGATTTGTTTTACTAACCTCTAAGGTGTGATAGAAGCTGTAGCGATCTCTCCCCTGCAACAGCACCAAAAACTTGATACGAATCGGATTTGTCTCCGAAACTTCAGGACTTAAATTTATAAACCTTAAAGCCTGCAAGTGCACATATTTGCATTGTAGTACTTGAGGTATCGATCCACATGGAAAGGGTGTTGTTCTATGAGACCTTAGACAATGTATTGTAAATAAACCTAGAACAAATATATATTTTATAGGGTTTTTGTAACTAGAATTGTAAAGAACGAGAAACGGAAAACTTCTACTAATCTAATCTAAGAAAATCGAGGGTTACTCTAAACTAAGGAATTTTAACTACCAAACTAATGCTAAGAGAAACTAAACCTATCCTAAGAAAAATTAAAACTATCCTAATACCTAAGAAAATCGACTACTGACCTAGACCTAATGAAATCGATAACTAAACTACTTCTACGGACTCAATTGCTAAACTAAACTACTAGAGACGGTTGTAACTATTCTAAAAAGTTTCTGGGTCGAGAGTAATATCTCGGGGTATGCTCGATTCAATAAAACGGCCCCTAGCTCATTAGTAACCGGTGTTTCTAGATTATAACTCCACAAACAGGACAGAATAATGACGTAGTCTACTTCCGTATAACCTACGCCCTACAACCTATGCACTCGACCAGTAGCTTCCGTCTCTGGCCGCGCGTAAGATTGTGATATGCTAGTGGGTCCATAGGTTCACGGCACTCCGTAAGTATACTTCCGAAATCTTACGACGCGCACACCTTGTGGATGAACTTTGCTGGTGATTAGATGCAACACTTACGTGGTTTCTAAACTCCCCCTATCAGCCTCTAGTTAATGGAACTAGATTCATGCATTAACAACTTTCCACAAGAAGAGCTCTAGAAATCGGCTAGGGTTTACCGAGTGAAATCCTTATCGAACATAGAATTCCCCTTGATAATTATTTAAACCCAACAATCTAAACTACTCAAACATACTGGAAAAAGACATAATTAAATTAAGCTTGAGATTGATGAAGAAGCCTTAGGAACAAGAACTAACCTTGTTGAGAAATCTCCTCACCAATCCCGAGAATCTCGATGAAAGAGTACAAGAAAGCAAAACTAATGTAAATAATGTGTCTAAAGTTGGATTCCACAAAATTGTTGTCTAAAACAAGTATTTATAGGTCTTCAACGAGCTTAGGTCATTTTAGGATTTGACGGGAAAAGACGGTTTTGACCTCGGGTAAAGAAACGGATCGTTTTGGGCAAAAATAGGTTTGGCCGTGGCTCCGTCTTCTCTGGCAATGGCGAACTGGCTACTGGCCGCGGGTGGAGTGGCTCCAGGGGAGGCGGAATGGTGCTTGGCCGTGGCTCCAGCTCCTTAACCCGCGGTGGGCTGCTTCTTCGGGCAGCTTCATCGGGCTTCAGTTCTTCGGGTATATTTTAGGATCCAACCATTGGATTGTCCCCAATCCAATTGCATTTGAAAGCTTGTTGTCTCTACTTTGTTGTGTCCAAATTTGGTGATGATCAGACGGGGGAAAGGTCTTTTTTTATTGCAAGACTTCTTAAGGGTCATAGTTTATCCAAAAACGTCCATTTGCTCCGAAATGCACTCTTTAATCCCGAGTTACCTGAAAAGAGTTTTAAAACCGCAAACATACGAAACGCGTAATAAAATCATAGAAAATCAAGCGGAAAACTTATTAAAGTGTTCTAAAATATATAGCAAAACAGGTAAAAATACGGTGTTATCACATACAAAGAACAAAAGGGAAAGAGCTTTATAGAGAGCTCGACAAAGTCAAAGACCTAATGGTCATAAAGCTTAAACAAGAAAGCAATAAATCAATGAGATTGTAATCTGGTCGTTGGGCATTAATGGAGTCGCGACTCTCTTGTTGAGCGAAGAGAACGAGAAGCTTCGTAGGGTTTCTTTAGGTAATGGACGTCTAAGATCATCTGAGGTGAATAGAGGGTCGAGATCATCTGAGGAAAGCAAGAGATGATCAGCTCGCTTAAGTGAAACACACACCTTGCCAAATAAGGTAAGTCACTTATGACAAAGGCCAAACGACACAGCTCTGGTCTTAAGCGTGTTCCATTGTGATATGGTGGTCTTGGATCCTTAGTAGCTTCAGTAGACACTAGAACACGTGAATTTGAGTCGCCGGTGTGAAAGAAACTCAGACTTTCCTTACTTGGACGCAAAGTTGCGCGAGAGTTTGAGTGTTTTTGGGTGGATCCGGGTCATTCCAATTTGGATATTCAGCTATGGGGCTCCATAAGAGACTCCAGTAAGTGGGCTTAGTCGCAAATGGGTCAGGCCATGGTGGTCTCAGAATAAAACACATCATTTCTGGTCCATAAGTCTTCTCGGGTGGTCCGTAGAGCCTTGTAAGGGTAGCTACTGTTTTTGGACGAGTAGACGGGATTCTACCTTGATTGTTGTCTTCTTCATGGTAGGTTGGATGATGAAAGTGTTCTTCTTCATTTGGTTTGAGCCCTGGATCGTTCTCAGCTTCAAGTTTGATCTTCTCAGCTACATTTGGTTATTTGTTGACGAGAGGAAGCTGGCTTCGGCTACATTTGGTGAATTGTTGCCGAGGAAGTTGGCTGGCTCTCTCAAGGATGGGAATTGTAGCTTAGGAGCAACAATCCCATCATCAAGAGAAGTTCTGCTGTCGCCAATAGGACCAGGGTCTTAAGCCTGCCGTACGCACAGAACATTCATTCTCCGAGGTGGTAGTAGCCGCATGGGCTCTCATGGTCTTGATGTTTTCATCAAGTGGCCTTTCTGGCTGGATGTACACATCATACTCTCCTCCTTTAAGAGGTTTCGTCCTCGAAATTCCTTGACCTACACCAAGTGAGAGTAAGTTAGTTCTCATTCGTTGTTGCGAGTTTAGAGGCTTATCGTGGGGTGATTTTGGGTTTGGTGAGGCTTCTGGTTGCAATGCATCAATCAACAAAGAGTAATGGATGCCCTTTGCTGCCTTTAAGTCCAAGGTTGGGACGTGCTGCTGTTGGTCTCCTCCTTGTTCAGTTGCATTCCTCTCGGCTAAGTTTGGTTTTGCCTCGGCTAAAACTGAATTCCTCTCGGCTAAGTGTGGATTCTCTCGGCAATGCCCTTTGCTGCCTTGTTTCTTCACGGTCATCTCCTTGGTGCCTACAAAACCTGTTTTTGACACAAATGGAGAAGACAAGTGCATCATATATGTGGGAAAAATTTGTGATGAATCTGCTATTGTAAAATAACTAGCCTTATAGTTATTTTTCATGTTTGATCTTACTTGCATCACACACACTTCCTTTTGAGCTAAAGGATCTAGGGTGAACTTACAATTTTCATGGCAAAAGGAATATTCATTTGTGAGGCCATTGTGGGATACTTCTCGGTCATATTGCCATGGCCTTCCAAGCAATATGTGGTCTGCTTGCATTGGTGCAACATAACACAGGATCTTGTCCTTGTATTGGCCGATTGAAAACGTTACTAGCACTTGTTTGGAAACGTTGAGCTCTTCTTTGTCGTTAAGCCAATGGAGCTTGTAGGGCCTCTGGTGGTTTGTGGTTTCAAGTCATAACTTCTCAACAAGAGTAATACTTGCAATACTAGCACAAGAACCACTATCTATAATCAAATGGCAAAACTTGTCTTTGATCGTGCATCGAGAGTGTAATAGGTTGTCTCTGTGCTCAGGCACTTCTATGGCCGATTGTGATGACAAGGCTCGTTGAATTACCAAGAGCTCGCCTTCATCAACATGGATGCTAATGCCATCTTCGAAATCAGTTGGTGTGACTTCATCTTGAAAGTCATAGCCTTCGGGTGTGAGCACCATGACGCGCTTGTTGGGGCAGTCTCTTGCCATATGACCCCTGCCTTGGCACTTAAAACAGATTAGTTCATGGGATCTTGATGAACTAGATCTACCTTGATTATCACGGTATTTATTTGATTTTCCCTTGTCTACGGCTGGCGTAGATGTTTGATGTTGCGGTTGTTGGGGCTGACTCCAAGTTGTGCTACTGGATTTGGTTCTAGTAATCGTCTTCTTCTTGATTTGTTGGTCACGTTGGATTGCTAGATGCAATAGTTCGGGCAGTGAGTGATAAGGTTGTGTCTATACCTTCCGTTGTATGCGGTCTTGTAGACCTTCCACAAATTAATACATGAGAGACTCCTCTATCTCATCTAACTCAGGGCAGCTTCTCAAGAGATCAAACTCTTCGTAGTATTCTTCAACGGTCCTTGTGCCCTGAAACATACCATCGGTGAAGTTCAAACTTCATGTCTTCCCATCGTGTGATTGGAGGGTTTCTCAGCCTTCTATTCTCAGCTACTTCACGATCCCACCATGCTAGAGCATGATCTGTGAGACTTGCGGTTGCTAGGGCAATCTTCTTTGGCTCTGTATAGCCGTAGTAGTCAAAGAGGTGCTCCATTCGTCTTTGCCACTCTAAGTAGGCTGATGGGTCTATCTTTTCGGCAAAGATGGGGGCTGTGAGCTTGACTTCTGTTGGGAAGTTCTCCCTTTGTCTATTCCGGTCTCCTTGGTTCCTCTGATTGAGAAGATCTTGGGCAACTAGATATGGGTCAGGTGCACGCAGCTGATGATGCGGGTTAGGTGGATCTTTGGCCTGGTTATGGTCTGCATTCATCCTTGGACCAGCTGGATGAACGTTTCTCCTTGGAGCTAGGGGATCAACTCGCTCAGGCTGCTCCAAACGATCAAGACGTGTGAAACACGCCGTCATGTTGCTCTCCACTGTGGCCATTTTAGCCAAGATGACTTGGAGAGGATCTACGTGCTGTGCTTCCTCTCCCATGGTACCTTGCAACAAGCACAGAGAACAAGAGATCAATAGCTAACTCGTTTAAGAGAGTACTCAAACAAATCATAGATACATAACAGAAAATCGAGGATTTTGCCGGTGTGATTCAAACTTGTTTGAAAATTATCAAATCGATTTCAAAAATTCCAGAAAATTTTTTTATGGATCTTATGAAGACTTAATAAGCTAAAAAGGGAGACGAAATATTTTTATGTGTTTTTACGATTTTAGAACATTGTAACAAGCAGACGAGCAAAAGAAAAAATATTTGTGGTTTTTCGATTGATAATGAAACTAAACCGAAAAGCAATAACAAAAATCAAAGAACAAGGATTAGAAACACCTGGATAGGAGCGTTTAAGCTCTGATACCAATGATGTAAGACTCGGTTTGGAGCCGAGCTTTACTCAAGAGAATCGACTCTTAAGGCTGTGATGGAAGCGATGGATGATGGATGGTAGCCGAGGGTTGTTGATTCCACAACAACAAGTAAATGTGTGCTTGATTCCACAAACAAAAGAAACTCAATCCCAAGGGCTATTCTTCGTGAGGGATTAGAGACTCAACACGAAGACTATGTGAATTGATTCCACAAGACACAGAGAACTCGCAAGAACAAGTATTGATTCAAACACTCAAGTTTTGAAGCAAGTAACTTTACTGGAATTTCTTATTAAAAGCGTGTCATACAAAGAACAAAAGGGAAAGAGCTTTATGGAGAGCTCGACAAAGACAAAGACCTAGCGGTCATAAATCTTAAACAAGAAAGCAATAAATCACAGAGATTGTAATATGGTCGCCATTGATGTCTTTTAGCCATTGGGCATTAATGGAGTCGCGACTCTCTTGTTGAGCGAAGAAAACGAGAAGCTTCGTAGGGTTTCTTAAGGTAATGGACATCTAAGATCAGCTGAGGTGAATGGAGGGTCGAGATTATCTGAGGAAAGCAAGAGATGATCAGCTCGCTTAAGTGAAACGCACACTTTGCCAAATAAGGCAAGTCGCTTATGACCAAGGCCAAAACGACACAGCTCCGGTCTTAAGCGTGTTCCCTTGTGATTTGGTGGTCTTGGGTCCTTAGTAGCTTAAGTAGACACCAGAACACGTGAATTTGAGTCGCTGGTGAGAAAGAAACTCGGACTTTCCTTACTTGGACGCAAAGTGACCCGCGAGAGTTTGAGTGTCTTTGGGTGGATCCGGGTCATTCCAAGTTGGATCTTCAGCTATGGGGCTCCATAAGAGACTCCAATAAGTGGGCTTAGTCGTAAATTGGTCAGGCCGTGGTGGTCTCAGACTGAAACACATCATTTCTGATCCATAAGTCTTCTCGGGTGGTCCGTAGAGCCTTGTAAGGGTAGCTACTGTTTTTGGACGAGTAAAAGAGATTCTGCCGTGACTGCTGTCTTCTTCATGGTAGGTTGGACGATGAAAGTGTTCTTCTTCCTTTGGTTTGAGGCATGGATCGTTCTCAGCTTCAAGTTTTATCATCTCGCCTACATTTGGTGATTTGTTGCCGAGGAAGCTGGCTTCAGCTACATTTGGTGAATTGTTGTCGAGGAAGTTGGCTGGTTCTCTCAAGGATGGGAATTTTAGCTTAGGAGCAACTGTCCCATCATCAAGAGAAGTTCTACTACCGCCAATAAGACCATGGTCTAATCCTGCCGTACGCACAGAACAGTCCTTCTCCGAGGTGGTAGTAGCCCAATACGCTCTCATGGTCTTGATGTCTTCATCAAGTGGCCTTGTTGGCTGGATGTCCAAATCACTTTTAGAGGTGAGGTTTAAAGAGTTTCGGGTTACCGTATTTCCACCGGAGGATGCTATATATTATGCAAAATAACAAGAGAGGATTGAGCTGTTGAAATCCACTGTTTCCAGTCACTTCCTATTCACATGAGTGTTGTTGCGAATTCCTCCTTCTTTTGAACTTTTCTGCCATTCCGCCAGACTTAGATTTTTCTCCTGATAATGATTCGAATGGCGTCTTACTCCTCACATACAAAATATGGTTGCCTTGGTATACAAATATCGACCACCTAAGCCTCTTTAGGCTTTTGTTAATTTTTTTTTTGTTTTTTGAAAGGGGAAACACTTTTAGACAGGAGTCTTAGGGAGGAAAAAAATTACTAATAATGAGAGATTTCCAAGGCAACTTTTAAGCTTGAATTGTTGATACCTCCTTAACTGAATCTATCTAGTCTTCTGTCTTCTCGAGTGACTGAAAATTGTGTCGATCCTACCTCTCTCGCTTTTTTGCACATATTTGCACATAAGACAACAATATAAGAATGCATGAGGTTCGAAAATTATGGTTAAGGTTCGGGTTGGGGTACCAGCTAAAGATGAACTGGCCATCTAGGACAACAAAGAATGGTAAAAGGAAAAGATGTCATGGATGTCTGATTAGTTGTCTCGTCTAAAACATTTGATGAGAAAATTAAATTCTGGTTAAGTTCAAATAAAGTGAGCTAGTATATCATGTCAGAAAGAATCTCTATGGGGCGAAATCCTCTTGGGATGTCGCATTGCAAGTACTCTAGCTACCGCCTAGTCTAGTACCAAAGCACAAAAGAGCTGGCATGAGGAGATAGCGTAGAAGTACACATGTCAAAATCATCATAAATTTTGTTTCAATGTTCATGTAAAATACTTAATAAAAATCGAAAAAGTTTACATGAAAATTTAAAATTAAAGCGAAAAATAAGATAGAGAGATTCAAAACAAAGAAAATAAATCAGTAACGGATAAACATCATCTCCCAAACTTAAATCACAATGTCCCCAGTGTGAAAAATTTGGTGAAATGATGTAAAAGACATAAAAAAAAATAGCAAGTAAAGATAAAAGTTCAAAAAAAAAAAAGATAAAGAGAAAAGATCGATGAAACCGTAGTGGTGATGTGTGAGGCTGGTCGTGAATGATGAAGCGCGAGTCTAACCGTCACGTGGGCCATATGACTCGGAGTCAGACATGTTACCATCGAACTGGTGGTTCTCCTCAAGAAAACTGATCACACGCTTGTATCTCTCATGTCGCTCTAGCTTCTTCTCCATGGCTGCGTATGATGGTCCGTGTGTGCTTGAGGATCTCGCGGGAGCAGACGGTGCATAGGCTGGTGCTGGTATGAATAGTCGAGAACGCTCAGCTGCTGCCTCTCTCTTGGCCTTGGGCACTAATAACTGACCGATAGTGTCTGCTAGTTAAGGGATAATAGGTACATAGTACGTTGCCTCCGGTCTCCACTGAGGAGCAACTCCGTCTCGAAGTGTAGGGACTGAATCGGAAGGTAAAATACAAAGTATGACTCACCGGTGTTTGGACATTACTTATAGCCAAATATGTCCGGGTCGAGTGTTGCGCGAGAGATAGTATTGATAGTAGATATTTTCGGTATCAATTACTCAAGTCTACTCGTATCATTGTAGGACCTAAGGATCAATCCAAATGGGTTTTAATTCAAAGCACTAAGAATTCATAGAACTTTCTAATTCAAGCTAAACAATTTTGTTTTAAGTTTAATCTAAAAGGCAACTCCAATTCAAAAGCAAACAAACAAATGCTAACAATACTAAACGAGATTAGATGCAAATGACAAGCGAATCCAACACTACAAGAAAACAGCGTTTTAGCGACTACATAATCAGTTGTAATATAGTCGGTAAAACAGTTTTAGCGACTACATTACGGCCACGTTACGTAGTCGTAAATGTCTAGTCGCAAAAAAATATAGTCGGTAATTAGTCGCTAATTTACGACTACTTTGCGACTTTGTTGCGATGACAGTAAGAAGTCGCAAACCAGTCGCACATCAGTCGTAATATAAGCGACCATGTACCGACTACATTAACGACTAACATGCGACTAACGTACGACTATATATTGTGTCGTGTGGAAGTCGTTTGGTGTAGTCGTTAAAGAGTCGTGAATTGTTGCGACTAAATTAGCGACTGATTTCCGACTAAATTAGCGACTGATTTCCAACTATTTACCGACTAATAAGCGTCTGAATTAGCGACTGATTTCCGACTAATACGTTCACGAAATAGTGATTTGGTCATCGTGTTACGACTGTTTTGCGACTGATTTGCGACTTCCTAGCTACTGAGTTGCGACTACCTAGCGACTGATTTTAGCAATGAAATTCAAAATGGTAATACTGTACCCAATTTGTATTACCTAGCAATTTGGAAATCATATACAAACCAATACAAAGAATACTGGAAATTTAAAATGAAAGAAGCATACATTAATAAAGAAACATTAATATATATTATACATTGTTTTAGCATATCAAATACAAATCAATACAAAGAAAGGTCCGATGTTCAAAACATGAAATAAAATGACAGCTTAGGGTGTAGAATCATGCTGCCGATCAGATTGAGAAGCCATGAAGTCTAGAAAATTTGGATCGGTTTGACGAAGATACCTTTCCACCATTGAATAATGCTTCTGGTCAGCTTCAATTTTGGTAAGTTTGTTTTGTTGGTCAGCTGCAAGTTTGGTAAGCTCTGCCTCACGCCGAGCGTTAGAAGCAGCTTGTTCTTTTATTTGGCGTTGAGCTTCTTCCAACTTATCTTCCAGGGATTGAAACGATGAAGAGGTTACTTCGAACTTGCGTTTTCCACCAACATGAGACACATTGAGGCTTCCTATTCCATATGGTCTGCCTCTGTCATCTGTGTACGTTGACTGCATAAATAAAACAAAAATTTATAAAACCAGATGACAGAAAACCAAAAGATAACATAGATTTCGTATTTACCTGAAGAAAGAGATCGTTGTATTCCTCTGTGGTTAGCTCTCGCTGTTGCGACCTACCGTCTGAAATTTCAGGCCCGATCTCTTGCATCTTAGCTTGCAAGTTCTTCTCATAATTTTGCGCGATCCTCTCAGCCTTCAGATCAACAAACGTACCATCATATTTTGTGTGAGTCTTCACAAAAACCTCACCGATACTAACCGGTCTGCCCAATTCGTCTTCCTGAAAATGTAACATATAAATTTGTTACATAATAGAAAGTTGCAGAAGACTTAGATATAGAAATTACACTTACCATTTCTTGTTGGATTTGGTGATATGACTTTTGGCCTGATAAGTGTTTGTGCACACCAAGGCCTTTACGGTCAGATTTCCGAGCAGCGGATGTGGTCTGAGACCTCTCTTTAGCTTCGTCAATGTCACATTTCTCTGTCATTGTTGTCCACAGTGTTGGGTTAATCCAGGGTAGTCGCTTTCGAGAAGTCCTCGCGGTGCTTACCATATCCTTCATTCGCCTTTGACAAATCCTCTCGAAATGTTTTTGAACAACCCCTGAGATTAAGGGATCCCATGTGTGGGTTTTCTACAAGACAAGTAGATGGTTTTACTGGACATAATAGAAAGAAAGACATATATGAAGCTTGGAGGAGAGAAATGCTTACCGCGAACTCGACGAAGTATCTTTCCTGTCTATCGCGAGGCACAAAAGTCCAACTGTAGTGTGGACCATCAAACTTGTTTGTGAAAATCTTGGTGATCTTCTTTGTCAGGTTTCCCTTGTCACGGCCAAACTTAGACAGAGACAAATAAGTACCTCAACAACAACACAAAAACCAAGACAAAAACATACATTAATAAATGCCTCAACAACAACACAAAATTCAAACCAAGCAAAACATGATGTCAGAATTAACCACATATCAGAAAAGATATGAATCGCAAACTGTGAGCTTAGTATACCAAACAAAAATCAAGCCAGACAGAAGCATAATATTCCCCTGATTAGACCAAACAAGCACTTACACCAGAAACGAATTGACACTATGTAATTGCTTAGTCTACCACATTGATGCTGCACCAGGGACCTTAACCTCGCCCAAGACAACACCAACATCGATGTCACACATCGATGTGAGCTACAGGAAAATTCACATCGACCACAGAAGGGTCACACATCGATGCAACACATTGATGTTAATCCTGTTGTCCACTTTTTTTCTTATAAATACTTGTCTAAACCTAATTTTTAGG
>PKML01009406.1:331696-343994 GCA_002933935.1 Eutrema yunnanense | reverse complement strand
ATCAAACCAACACGTCTTCCTTCCCTTAGGTAGATAAAAAGACTTTGTATGCATCGATGCCATTAGACCACAACTCTTTTATATTGAAATTTTGATCGTCCACATTAGCACTGCTTTTAGATTGAAATTTTGATTCAAGGACACATCGTATGCATCGATGCCATTAGACCACAACTCTTTTAACTCCTCAATAAGAGGTTGGAGGAAGACATCGAGACTAGCTCGCGGATGATTTGGCCCAGAATTCAGAATAGTAAAAAATAAATACTCTGTATTCATGCACATACCCGGGGGTAAATTATATGGAGTCAAGATCACAGGCCACAGCGAATGATTACGAGACATGCCAAATGGATTGAACCCATCCGTACATAATCCAAGATAAACGTTACGAGGTTCTTCAGCAAACCCGGGATATAGACCTTGAAAATATCTCCACTCCGCCGCATCAGAAGGATGACCCATTTCTCCCTCCTTTACTTGGTGCTCGGCATGCCATCTCATTGCCGCTGCAGTTTTCTCGCTTTGATACATTCTCTTTAATCTGTCAGCAATAGGTAGATACCACATACGACTGTATGGTACTTTGGTTCTACGCCGGTCGTTCTGAGGCTTCCATCTTTGTTTACCACAAAACAGACATTTAGCTTCCTTCTCGTCTTCTTTCCAGAAGATCATACAATTGTTAATACAAACATCAATTGTATGATATGGGAGACCTAAATTGCGCATCAATTTTTTTGTCTCGTAATATGAACCGGTTGCCTTTTTCCTTCTGGTAAATAGTCTGTCAAGATTCCGCAAACCAAATCCACTAACTTTTCACTCATATTATATTCTGCCTTATCTTGCATGACTCGAGCGGCTAAGGATAACTGCGAGTGACCTTCACGACAACCATCATATAATGGAGTATTCGCTCCTTCTAACAAGTCGTAGAATTTCTTTGGATGGTTACATACCGGTTCTTCTACATTCTGATAACTAGTACAACCTTGATGATAGTTATCAAAACTCACGTTATCACGAAATGCATCATTCACCATATCCACATATCTATCTTCTACTACATTACCCAATTCACTACTCCCACTTAAATGCGTAGGATCAACATAACTCGGACTTAAATCCATAGAGATTTCTTCTCCATGCTTATACCAAACATAATAATCTGGCATAAATCCTCTACTATACAGATGATTCCAAATTCTAGGCCCCGAGAGATATTTGTCGTTCATGCAAACACTACAAGGACAGTAAAACTTACCGCCATTGTTCTGCGCTAGAGACTAGCTATTTGCAAATGCCATGAATTGATCCACCCCCGTGGTGAACTCTACCGAGAAATTTCCCGTCTCTTCATCGATTCGCTTATACATCCACTCCCGAAAATTACTATAATTGTAATTTCCCGACATTATAAAACAAAAAAAATGGTTTCTCTTCTAAAATTCAATTTTTTCGTTTATGAGAACGTGGAGATTGTGAGAATGAGGAAACGATGGTCTCAAGTTTTTTTTATAGACATTTTTCCGACTGATTTGCGACTACATAGCGACTAAATAACGACTGCTGTCCGACTATGAGTGGAAGTCGCAAAACGTAGATACAAGTAGGTACAACAACTATGAACGTGTTAAATGCTGTTATTTTACGACTAACAAACGACTGTTTTGCGTCCCACCGCAAAAGTCGCAATTTAGTCGCAAAAGTAGCGACTATTTTGTGACTAAAGTTTTCCGACTCGCCGGTAGTCGTCGATTGGTCGTAAAATAGCGACCATTATGCGACTAATACATTTGGTCGCAAATGACCGACTATGGTGCGACTGTATTTGTGAAGTCGTAAACTAGTCGCAATATAGTCGCTAAGTAGTCGTAAAAATGTACGACTGCGTGTGTAGTCGCAAACTGTAGTCGCGAAAACGCTGTTTTCTTGTAGTGCAAAGATGAGGTTATGGGATTAGAGTGACCTTATAGCTAATTAATGATGCTCAAATACATATGCAATGCTAATCCTTAGGTTATGACCACTAATTATCACTAATCACTTTACTAATCACTAAATCAAGATCAAACTCTCATTTGTGATGAAATGATTAGCAAGCATTAAAATCAACATTCAAATCAACCAATAAACACCTTAAACAACTACTCTCATAGGTTAAGCATGTTTATCTCTTATTAAGCTTTTGGGGAATTTCATCAAACACCTTGTGTGCATGAAATTCTCTAAGATCTAGATTGACTCTCTCAAGCTCAATCTAGCATTAGGATCACTTAGGAAGAAAGGATATCAATAAATCAAAACCCTAAACATCATAAACTATCTATTAGATCACCCTAAATCAACCCCATCTTAAGAGCATCCACATTGAGGGTGTCTNACCTTGATGATAGTTATCAAAACTCACGTTATCACGAAATGCATCATTCACCATATCCACATATCTATCTTCTACTACATTACCCAATTCACTACTCCCACTTAAATGCGTAGGATCAACATAACTCGGACTTAAATCCATAGAGATTTCTTCTCCATGCTTATACCAAACATAATAATCTGGCATAAATCCTCTACTATACAGATGATTCCAAATTCTAGGCCCCGGGAGATATTTGTCGTTCATGAAAACACTACAAGGACAGTAAAACTTACCGCCATTGTTCTGCGCTAGAGACTAGCTATTTGCAAATGCCATGAATTGATCCACCCCCGTGGTGAACTCTACCGAGAAATTTCCCGTCTCTTCATCGATTCGCTTATACATCCACTCCCGAAAATTACTATAATTGTAATTTCCCGACATTATAAAACAAAAAAAATGGTTTCTCTTCTAAAATTCAATTTTTTCGTTTATGAGAACGTGGAGATTGTGAGAATGAGGAAACGATGGTCTCAAGTTTTTTTTATAGACATTTTTCCGACTGATTTGCGACTACATAGCGACTAAATAACGACTGCTGTCCGACTATGAGTGGAAGTCGCAAAACGTAGATACAAGTAGGTACAACAACTATGAACGTGTTAAATGCTGTTATTTTATGACTAACAAACGACTGTTTTGCGTCCCACCGCAAAAGTCGCAATTTAGTCGCAAAAGTAGCGACTATTTTGTGACTAAAGTTTTCCGACTCGCCGGTAGTCGTCGATTGGTCGTAAAATAGCGACCATTATGCGACTAATACATTTGGTCGCAAATGACCGACTATGGTGCGACTGTATTTGTGAAGTCGTAAACTAGTCGCAATATAGTCGCTAAGTAGTCGTAAAAATGTACGACTGCGTGTGTAGTCGCAAACTGTAGTCGCGAAAACGCTGTTTTCTTGTAGTGCAAAGATGAGGTTATGGGATTAGAGTGACCTTATAGCTAATTAATGATGCTCAAATACATATGCAATGCTAATCCTTAGGTTATGACCACTAATTATCACTAATCACTTTACTAATCACTAAATCAAGATCAAACTCTCATTTGTGATGAAATGATTAGCAAGCATTAAAATCAACATTCAAATCAACCAATAAACACCTTAAACAACTACTCTCATAGGTTAAGCATGTTTATCTCTTATTAAGCTTTTGGGGAATTTCATCAAACACCTTGTGTGCATGAAATTCTCTAAGATCTAGATTGACTCTCTCAAGCTCAATCTAGCATTAGGATCACTTAGGAAGAAAGGATATCAATAAATCAAAACCCTAAACATCATAAACTATCTATTAGATCACCCTAAATCAACCCCATCTTAAGAGCATCCACATTGAGGGTGTCTCAATGAGACTCTCCATTAAACAAAAGAAAAATAAAAATAAAAAAAGAAGAGAGAGAGAGAGAGAGAGAGAGAGACATGGGTGTCTCAAAAAAAAAGTTGAGACACCCCCGAGCTAACGTGTCACGTTGTGATTGGTCCAATTTTTTTAATATAAATTTAATCATTTAATTAAAAAAAATATTATTTTTTTTGGTGAGAAACCCTTGAGGGGGTCTCACCAATGTGGATGCTCTTAGATGATTAAGAACCATTAATAACCCAACAAATCCCATGAAGAACATGTTAAATCCTATAATTAGATGATTAAATAATTAAGAAAGAAGAGGTAGATGATAGAGATTAAGAGAAACAAAGCTTAAATTGCATAAATCCAAAAGAATCTTCTTACAATCACTTAAAACCCTAAAAATGATGTGTTTTTGCTTAAGAAAAAGATAGATAAATGAAATTGGTTTTTTTTGTTTTTATAATGAGCTTGGGTGGACCGGGTCAACCCGGAACAAACCGGGTTTTGACCCGGCCGAAACTAGGTCGGATGCCCTACACTTGACGGTGGTCAGCCGGTGTGGCCAGCCGGTGTGGCCAGCCGGTGTAGGTGCTCTTCTTCACACCAGACCGGTTTGGGGCGGCACAGCCGGTCAGCAATTTGTCACGTACCACACGAGAGCACCGGCCGAGAATGGCCCGGTGTGGTGTGTCCTGAAGTTGATATTACCGTACGGTCTAGGCGGTGTTGCATGGGCGGTGTGGTGAGCTTCGAGTTAATTTTTGACATCGGGCCGGCATGGGGTGGAGTAGCCGGCCGGTATTTTCCATGTCCGGGACTTGGCTCAGCGCCGGACGAGAGCACCGGCCTAGAATGGCCCGGTGTGGTGAAGGTTGAGTAAGTGGACGTTCCTTGACACCGGCGAGTCTTCGTCCGGTGTGATGGCCCGACGTTTCCCATGCCTTGGCCAAGGCTGCAATACCGGCTGGTGACGGGCCGGTGTGGTGGGCCGGTGTGGTCAGTCCAAAACCACCAATGCTACTAGCTATCTTCTCACGATCCGAGTCCAAGTGCAAGGTCTTCCAAGGTCTCCAAAGCACCTAAACATACTCCAAAACATTCAAGACTCTCTAGGACTTAGTGCGAACTCTCTAAACTCTAAATGAGAATAAAACACTAAGGAAATGCTATGAGGCACATGCAAAATATACAAAACCTAAGCTAAATGAATGCTTAAAAGAGGTAAAATGTGAGAATATCAAGTATGTTCCCGGGAAAACTGCATGAGATCGAGCCAAGTCTCGTGAAGTGGAGTCTCAGTCGAGAAGTCGAACTCGACAACTTGTAGGATTACCGTGATTATGCTTCCGAAAGCAGTGGTAGGATCTTCGGATCTCGAGGTTGGCGCTTCGTGTTTCACCTTTATTAAATTCTTCGCAATGATGCAAGCGAAGCAAGCATAGCATGGATTACCGGTTTTGACCATTTTTATGGATCACTTTAATATCTTTTGCAGGTGTGTTAACTCCATTTTCAATGGTTTTTAAGTGACTTCCATGTTTTAGAGTTTTGAAAGACATTTCAGGTAACTCGGGATAAAAGAGTGCATTTCAGAACAAAAGTACGTTTTTGGATAAACTTGGACCGTCATAAGTCTTGAAGTCAAAGAAGACCTTCTCACCGTCTGATCATCACCAAATTTGGACACAAATTGTAGCCTTCACTTGCTCCATGTAATTACCCATGCTCTCCATGTTCTTTGGTTAAGGCAATTTGCAAATGATCCTCGATGTTCAATTCTTCCAGGAGTTTGTCTGCCAACTCATCCATTTCTTCGATGTAGAAGACTTAACCATTAATAGTGGGTCTCTTCATAATATCATTGATATCGAACTCAAGTATCTCATCATTGCCCAAGTGGAGGTCAATCTTCCCCTTTCTAACATCAATAATCGTACCGGCGGTGGCCAAGAAAGGGCTACCAAAGATAAGAGGATCTTTAGGCTCTTCATCTATTTCAAAGACTACAAAGTCGGTTGGCACAATGAAATCCCCAACCATCACCGGTAAGTATTAAAGAAGTCCGATTGGGATTCTTATGCTTCTATCCGCAAGGACTAGAGAAATCTTACACGCCTTATACTTGGGATTCTTATGCTTCTATCCGCAAGGACTAGAAAAATCTTGGCAACGGAGAATGGCATGAGGCTCACACTCGCTCCAGGGTCACATAAACAATTTTTGAACACCAATGTTCCAAGGGTGCACGACAAAGTGAAGCTTCCCGGATCACCAAGATTCTTTGGAACCACCTTCTTTTGGATAATAGCACTACATTCATGAGTGAGAACCACCATGCTCTCCATCTCTTTAGTCCTATCCTTGATGGCATCCTTGAGAAACTTAGCATATTGAGGCATAAGGAGAAGGGCATCCACCAACGGCATAGTGATCTCAACCTTCTCCATTTGCCTATCAAAGACCGCTTTATACTTCTCCAACAATTGTTTCTTGAACCGGCCCGGAAATGGTAGCTTGGGCTCGTATGATGATGGAACAAACAACGTTTCTTTCCATTTGGGCTTCTCCTTGATCTTTTCTTGAACCGCAACTCCTTTACCATTGTCTTCATTACCCACAAAACCATCTTCAACCACATTGTCTTCGACTTCAAGATCCGCCCCCACCCCACTTAGTTTCTCAATGTCCACATTGATATTAGAAGGAGGCTCTCTAGTTGGAAGTACCGTTCCACTCCTAAGTGTGATTGCGTTGATGTATTCCTTGGGATTAGTTTCAGGCTTGCCCGGCAATGTACCTTGAGGACGAGATGAAGAAGATGCTCCATGCTCCCCTGCCCTCAAGTTGCTTGATTTTAGAGCTCAATGTCTCACACTTAGACGTGAGATTATTGTAAGAGCAATCCACTTTGTTATGGATTTCCGCCATCTTCTTACCCATATCCATTGCGCCATTGGCTTGACCTTGAATGATTTGTTGACGCATATTCTTCAAATCAAAGTCTTGAGGCGTAGAGGTGTTACCTTGAGCTTATGGCGTGAAACCGGGTGGAGCAAAAGGTTGCTTCTTCGGTTGAAACCCGGCTTGGTTCCATTGAAAGTTGTTCTTAGGAACATAGCTTTGTTGTTGGTTGTTGGAGGTTTGACCTTGGTTTTGAGAAGTGAAGTTCTTTTGTTGAGCTCCTTGTTGTGGATACACTTGATCTTGTGGGTTCTCCACATTCGGGTTTCAATTAGAGAAATTGTGGTGGTTTCGGTAATTTTTGTTGAATCCACCCCTTTGGTAGTTACCTTGGTTACCCACGTAGTTCATTTCTTCTAGTGTGCTCAAGTCCACATTTTCCTCTTGGTAACCTTGGTGATCCTCAAAATCGCCAACAAAATGAACCGGTTTTTGATAAGTATTGAGAAGCTTGTCCATCTTATCATTAAGAACCTTCATTTCCTTCCTCCGTTGGTCTTCATATTCACCACTTCCTCGTAAAGGCCGATCATAATCTTTACCGTAGTTTCCATCAATTTTTGCCAAGTTTTCCACAAGTTCCAAGCCTTCATTCACTTGTTTACCCAAGAAATTTCTATTACTAGCGGTATCAAGTAGCATGCAAAAATTTTGGAGAACACCACGGTAGAGGGTGCTAAGTAGAGACTCATCCTAGAAACCATGGTGAGGAAATTGCATGGTGTAACATTTGAAACGCTCCCAAGCCTCACAAAAGCTCTCGTTGTTCTTTTTGTGAAGCTCGATATTTCATTTCGAAGTCTTGTCGTTCTTGTGTTGGAGAATAATTTCGCAAGAAAAGCCTTCTTGGATTGGTCCCAAGATGTGATTGACCCATGTGGAAGGTTCTTTTCCCATTGATGCGCCTTGTCTCCAAGTGAGAACGGAAACAACCTCAACTTGAACCCATCTTCCGAAACTCCAGTGATTTTGGCATACCACATATTCGATCGAATTGATCCAAGTGGTCCAATGGGTCCTCCATGGCCAGCCCATGGAATTTGTTGTCTTGCACCATCGAGATAAGATCTGATTTGATCTCGAAATTATTGTTTTCAATCGGAGTTGGAGTTATCCCTTGGCGGTTAGCATGTGTGTTTGGAGCATCACCGGCTCCAATGGGTCTTGGTGCCTGATGCGTATCGGATTCGTCTCCGAATCTTCATGTCTTAAATTTGTAAACCTTTGATAAGCTCAAATTAATACCCTAAAAGTACTAAAGCTTTGTCGATTGTAATACTTAGGGATCGAATCCACAGATACTCAAGGAAACACACAATAGATTGAATAGATGAGAATTAAGCTAAGTGATCAATGGAATTGAAAACAAATACGTAAATTAAACAAGTTGTAAGTTCGATTGGAGAAAGATAGGTTCAGGGTATTTCTCAGAAAATCAATGAATGCAGACAAACTAATTAAACAAGGTTCAGGTTGCCACGGTTCTTGAACTCAAATCACTTAAGTATAATTAACCAACTCTCGTTGCGAGAATTCCAAATCTCTTTGCGAATCCTAGAATTCCAAATCTCTTTGCGAATCCTAAAGTTTAAACCAACTTTTAGTTCAAGTTTGATTTGTTCACAAAACAACTAAACCAAATTTCTTTGCGAATAGTTATTTTGCTCACCCTAGGTTCTATCAGGTTTCTCAAGTGAACTCTCGTGCCTAATCGATTAACCTAAGATCTAAGTTCTAGGTGATCAATCCAGAATTAGCTATGAAAACAACCTGTAGTGAAGAACTAATTCAGATTATGAACCCTTAGTCAACTAATCAACCTAGCATTCAAAGAAATCATTTATGAGAACCCTAAACCTAGCAAGAGATCTACTCAGGCATGGAAATTGAAGCAATAAACATGTTTGAATAAATCATTGAATAAATAATAAGAAAGATAGTAAAACAGGGGTTCGAAATCTTGTCTCGGACGAACAGAGTTTCAGACTTGTCTCCCTTAAAAGCTCTCTCACCAAAACCAAAGTAGAATTCAAGCGTAGAATAAAACTTAGCCACAAAAGTGGTTGAAAAACCTAATAAATAACGTAAGACACGTTTTGGGGCTTCTTGTAAATAATGAAGTCTTCTGGGGCAATTTGGAATTTATTAAATCTTTAAATAAGTCGCGATCCTTCTGTTTCTTCGATGGGTATCGATCGATACCATAAGTGTATCGATCGATACTCAGGCATCAAATCGGTGTCCCAGCTACAAGATCTCTGCTTGACTCCAAAAAGCTCCAGAATGCTTCAATATCTCCAATAATGCTCCAAACGTACATAAAACCTGAAAAGACTCTAAAAGACTCCAAAATACTAGAAAGAATGGCCTAAAACGGGTAAAAACCATGATATATCAACTCCCCCAGACTTAGCTTTTGCTTGCCCTCAAGCAAACATAAAGCTAAACAAGAGAAAGAGGTTTGAAAACACGGAGACTCACCTGTTCTTGAAACATTGCAATTTCCCTTTTCCTTAGTGCTCCACATATCAACAAACCAGTTCCAAATCTAACCACCATGTACTTCTCCGTAGACATTCGCAGCCCAGACTACACACATTATTTCACAACATTACCCAATAAAGCCTTTCTCGCCAGTTTCATCGATGTGATCAATGCCAAGAACCTTCTAGATTTTTTTCCATACAATATCATGACAAAGGAATTACCCAATTTTCACAGTTTTTGGTATTGTTTTCTCTCCCCCTTACTTATTTCTCATCATGTTTTCTCGCATATACTTATCAGAGGTAACGCGAGTATTGATGGTGTTTGCCACCGAATCCCCGATTTTTCCCTTAAAAGTAATCAAAGGTGTAGGCAAATAATGGTATCACAGAAAATTTTCCTAACCTCGCTTCCACCTTTGTGTGATCATTCCCTCTGAAGTAGAATAATGGGATCGTTGGAAACTTTCCTAACTCTCTACTCAGAAGAAAATCATTTCATATTTTAATGCATCTTATTTATCAACTTGTAACAGGGGAGAGAAATATCATTACTTTAAACATGTGGGTTCCTTTATCAGATATGAATGAGGAATCAAGCTCTATGGACATCAGTCACATCGATGAAGTGCAAAAGTTTTGGCTCAGGCTTTAAAGAACTTTGCTGGAAACATGGGTGTCTTCTAGTTAACTGGTCAGCCTTTGGATTTTTCATTAGTCCGATCTAGAACTGATTCTGTAACAATGGTCACTTAGAAGTAGAGTCAGGACAATAGATTCAAAAAAAAGATCACAGTCTCCAACAAATTTTGACTCAATAAAACAAATTTTGACTCAAAAACGACTGACTCTAAGAAAAACAAACACAATGTCAGCGACTACCTCCCCCAGACTTAAATAACACTGTCCCCAGTGTTATCTAGCTTAAGNCTCTCCCCCTTACTTATTTCTCATCATGTTTTCTCGCATATACTTATCAGAGGTAACGCGAGTATTGATGGTGTTTGCCACCGAATCCCCGATTTTTCCCTTAAAAGTAATCAAAGGTGTAGGCAAATAATGGTATCACAGAAAATTTTCCTAACCTCGCTTCCACCTTTGTGTGATCATTCCCTCTGAAGTAGAATAATGGGATCGTTGGAAACTTTCCTAACTCTCTACTCAGAAGAAAATCATTTCATATTTTAATGCATCTTATTTATCAACTTGTAACAGGGGAGAGAAATATCATTACTTTAAACATGTGGGTTCCTTTATCAGATATGAATGAGGAATCAAGCTCTATGGACATCAGTCACATCGATGAAGTGCAAAAGTTTTGGCTCAGGCTTTAAAGAACTTTGCTGGAAACATGGGTGTCTTCTAGTTAACTGGTCAGCCTTTGGATTTTTCATTAGTCCGATCTAGAACTGATTCTGTAACAATGGTCACTTAGAAGTAGAGTCAGGACAATAGATTCAAAAAAAAGATCACAGTCTCCAACAAATTTTGACTCAATAAAACAAATTTTGACTCAAAAACGACTGACTCTAAGAAAAACAAACACAATGTCAGCGACTACCTCCCCCAGACTTAAATAACACTGTCCCCAGTGTTATCTAGCTTAAGGTTGGTGAGGGCAACAAAAGAACATAGTGGGATTGTGAGGAAAAAGAAGTGTTACCAATTTGGGACTGGTGTATCGACCGACACACGGCCTGGTATCGATCGATACCAGGCGTAAGTCGATACATTGAACTCTTCTCAACATTGAACAGGCGTATGGGGTATCGATCAATACATGGGGAGTATCGATCGACACCAGGGCGATTTGGTCGATGGTAAATCATGTTTCTCTTTGTTAATCCTGACACAAAACTCAAAACGAAAAATAAAAAGAAAAAGAATTATATACAAACTCACCAGTGGGTTGCCTCCCACCAAGCGCTCATTTAATATCATTAGCTTGACTGTACCGCCGTTCTGGCATTGGGTGCATCATCCAGAGGCATTATGTGTCCTTCTGGAATATCGGTTGTCCGGAAATAGTGTTTCACCCTTTGTCCATTGATAGTGAACTCTTCGCCTGAAGGATTTGTCAAGACAAGTGCGCCATGTGGTCTAACCTCCTTAACTGTGAAAGGACCTGACCAACGAGAACGCAATTTACCAGGAAACAAATGCAAACGAGAGTTATACAGAAGTACCTGGTCATTGGGTTCAAAGTGTCTGGAGAGGATCTTTTTGTCGTGATATGCCTTGGTCCTCTCCTTGTACAACTTTGAGTTTTCATAGGCATGAGGCCTAATCTCATCTAGCTCATTCAGCTGAATCAATCGCCTCTCAACAACATATTTGATATCGAAATTCATCATCTGTGTTGCCCAGGCTGCCTTATGCTCGATTTTCACCGGAAGATGACACGCTTCCCCATATAGCAAGTGAAACGGTGTAGTCCCAAGTGGTGTCTTGAAAGCGGTCCTGTAAGCCCACAGTGCATCATCCAGTCTTGCAGACCAATCCTTCCTAGTATTACCCACAGTCTTTTCCATAATCTCCTTGATTTGCCTGTTGGAGACCTCTACTTGCCCACTAGTCTGAGGATGATAGGGAGTAGTTACACGATGATTCACACCATCCTTCTTCAGCAACCTCTCGAAAACCTTGTTAATAAAGTGGGAGCTGATATATCATGGTTTTTACCCTGTTTAGGCCATGATATAAGTCCTTTTTATAGAGTCTTTCTAGTATTTTGTAGTCTTTTAGAGTCTTTTACAGGTCTTAGCACGTTTAGAGGATTATTGGAAGTATTGGAGCTTTCTGGAGCAGCTTGGAGCAGAGCTAAAGATCGTGTTGCTGAGTATCTGTTTTCACGGCCAGTATCGATCGATGCCCCATGGTATCGATCGATACCCATCGCAGCAAGACACGACCCGCGAGTTTTCCAAGACTTGAAGAATTGCAAAAGTGCCCAGAAGTCTTTAATAATTACAAGAAGACCCCAACTCGTGTTTTATGTTATAAATAGGAGTTTTCAGCCACCTGTTTAGGCTATGCCTTTTTATGCTTTTTATTACTTTGGTTTT
>PKML01009406.1:292996-318344 GCA_002933935.1 Eutrema yunnanense | reverse complement strand
TCGTGCCTAATCAATTATCCTAAGATCTAAGTTCCAGATTCGTCAACCTAGAATTAGCTTTGAACACAACCTAAGACGAAGAACTAATCCAGATGGTGAATCCTAAACAGATAATCAACCTAGCATTCAGAGAAAACCCTTATGAGAACCCTGAACCTAAAGTGGATCTACTCTGACATGGAGAATGAAACAATCAACATAACTGAATAAATCATCAAATAAATCAGAAAGAGTAATAAGAGGGTTTGAAATCTGATCTCGGACGAAGGGAGTTTCAGATTTGTCTTCCTCACAAAACCAAAGTAAAATAAAGCATACAAAATAAAGCATAGCCTACAAAGTGGCTGTAAAAATCCTATAAATAACCTAAAACACGAATTGGGGTCTTCTTGTAAATATCAAAGTCTTCTGGACCAAGTTACAATTCTTCAATTCTTCATTAAAGTCGCGGCTTGTGATCTGCTCCGATGGGTGTCGATTGATACCAGGGGGTATCGATCGATGCTTGACGTGAAATCGGGTACTCAGCAACACGATCTTCAGCTTTGCTCCAAAATGCTCCAGAAAGCTCTAATATCTCCAATAAGGCTCTAAATGTGCTAAAACCTGTAAAAGACTCTAAAACACTACGAAATAGCATAAAGACTCTATAAAACGGACTTATATCATGGCCTAAAAGGGGTAAAAACCATGATATATCAGGTCCACCTCAGGGTATTGACCGATACTGGTGGGGGGGGGCGGGTATCGATCGATACTGGTGATGCTGAATCGAGCATCTTCGAGCAGTATCATCACACGAATAAACCTCTGACTCAGCTGAACAGACCAATGTTCTCTCCAGTGGATCCTCAGGATGCATCTCCAGGAAGTACTCTTCAGCTATGTCACTGAAGGTATCGACAAAGAAAGTCTGCCCATCGATGGTTGGTCTCTTCATCATCTTCTCCATGTTGAAAGTCATGACCAAATCACCAATGTTGAGAGCGATCTTCCCATTCCTGCAATCAATCAAAGCACCAGCTGTTGCAAGGAATGGTATGCCTAGGATAAGAGGATCCTTAGGCTCAGCATCATATTCCATGACGATGAAATCAGTTGGGATCAAGCAATTCCCAATTTTAATAGGAACATCTTCGAGTAGCCCTTCTGGAAGTCTAACTGAGCGATCAGCATGAACCAGGGAGATTCTTGTGGTTGTGAAGTCTGTCATCCCCATCCTTTTTGCAACTGAATATGGCATGAGGTTGACACTTGAGCCAAGGTCACAAAGAGAACACTCAAATCTGTCTGTGAATATCGTACAATCCAACACAAAAACTCCCTGGATCTGGTAGCTTCTTTGGGATCCTGTTAGTCAGGATTGCACTGCACTCATGAGTAATCATCAAGCATCCTTCTTCAAGGTTCACATTGCTAGACACCATCCTCTTGACATATCTCCTGAAAGCTGGAGAAGTCTTGATAGCATCGATGTAAGGAAGTTCCACAATAACCTTATCCATAATTGTCTTGCATCTAGAGTCCTCTACCTCCTTCTTAGTCTTCTGATATATCATGGTTTTTACCCTGTTTAAGCCATGATATAAGTCCGTTTTATAGAGTCTTTCTAGTATTTTGTAGTGTTTTAGAGTCTTTTACAGGTTATAGCACGTTTGGAGCATAATTGGAGATATTGGAGCTTTCTGGAACATTCTGGAGCGAAGCAGAGATCCGTGTAGCTGAGACATCAAAATCACCTGAGTATCGATCGATACTGCCTAGTATCGATCGATACCCGTCGAGGAAACAGAAGGATCGCATTTATTGAAGAGTTGAAGAATTGCAGAATTGGCCCAGAAGACTTTGATATTTACAAGATGGCCCAGAACGTGTTTTAGGTTATTTATTGGGATTTTTACAGCCACTTTTAGGCTAAGCTTTATTTTGTATGATTTAATTTACTTTGGTTTTAGAGAGACAAGTCTGAATCTCCCTTCGTCCGAGATCAGATCTCAAAACCTCTTGTTACTCTTTCTGATTATTTATTTGATGATTTATTCAGTGATGTTGATTGTTTCATTCTTCATGTCTTAGTAGATCCACTTTAGGTTTAGGGTTTTCTCATAAAGGATTTCTCTGAATGCTAGGTTAATTATCTGTTTAGGATTCACCATCTGAATTAGATCTTCACCATAGGTTGTTCTCAAAGCTAATTCTAGGTTGACGAATCTGTAATTTAGATCTTAGGATAATTGATTAGGCACGACAGTGCGATTAATTACCTGATAGAACCTAGGTGAGCAAATTGATTATTCGCAAAGAGATTTGGTTTAATTGATTTGTGAACATATCAAACCTGCTATTAAGGCTGATTTAGACTTTAGGATTCGCAAAGAGATTTGGAATTCCTAGGATTTAGATTTAGATAATTCTCGCAACGACAGTTGGTTAATTATACTTTAGTGATTTGAGTTCAAGAACTACGCTAAATCTGAATCCTGCTAGTTAGTTTATCTGCATTCATTGATTTCCTGAGAAAAACCCTGAGCCTATATTTCATCCATTGATTTACAACTCTTTTAATTTCTGCACTGCTTTCAATTACATCTTTTGACTTGGCTTAATTCGGTACTATATAATCTATTGTGTGATTTCTTTGAGTCTTTGTGGTTCGACCCCTAGCTATACTACTACAACTGCTTTAGTATCTTAGGGTATTAATTTGAGCATATCATCTTCCCAATAGCCATGGGGTAAGGTATCCTCGGTATGTAGACTCTCTCTGCAACCACATCAGGTGCTTTCTTCAAAACCTCAGATGTTGTATCGATTGCAGGATCAATATCGACCGATACAGGAGTGGTATCGATCGATACACGGGGCTTTGAGTTGTCCCGTGAAAGTATCTTGACCGGTGTCGATCGATGCTGGCTAGTGTCGATCGATACTGGGGCGATTTCAGAATCCTCATCGTCAAGACCAACGAAATTTTCTGCAATTGGGCCAATTTTCACTCCTGGATTGACCTCTTTTCCACTCCTCAAGGTGGTTGCATTGATGTGTGCCCTTGGGTTTTCTCCTTTCCCTGGAAGAAAACCTTCTTGTCTTTTCACTGCCTATAAAGTCTGAGCTACTTGAGTTTCCAGCTTCTTCTGATGCATACCAAGAGCTTCGATCTTTCCACTCAGATCCTTGTACATAGCATCCATCTTTCCATTGAAATCTACTGTGATATGCTGCTGTCCTTGAACCAACTGTTCAAGCATAGACTCAATCTTGCTCTCAGGGGTTTTAGCAGGTATTGGCTGATAAGATGAATTCCCATAGTTCCTGGAATAACCACTGTTCTGGAAAGATTTCTGGCCAAACTGATTCGACCCTCCTTGCTGAGAATTGTTGTTGAAGTTTCGGTTGTTGTTGTATTGATTCCTCTGACCTTAAAAACCAGAACCACCAATGTAGTTAACATCCTCTACTTCATCCTCATTGAATACCTCAACATCTTTAGCAAAGTGAACAGCCTTCGTTGTCTTGCCCATCAGAAGACTGTGCATAGAATCTAACTTGGCCTGAACTTCAGCAATCTGCGAACCTTCCATGCCACCAGCTTGCTTCTTGCGCTCAAAGTCTGCATTCTTGGTGCTATTGCTAGACGCCAATTTCTCAATCAGTACATAAGCATCATCAGGATACCTGGTGTTGAAGTTTCCATTGCTCGAAGCGTCCAAAGACATCTGATACCTCCAATCAATCCCTCTGAAGAAGAAACCCATCAGCTGAACATCAGAGTACCCGTGATGTGGACAATCTCTCTGATATGATCTGAATCTCGTCCAAGCAGCCTTGAACGCCTCAGTAGGGCCTTGAGAAAAATGTGAGATCTTGTTCCTCAGATCTTAAGATCGTGCATCATCATAGAAGTTATTCTGGAAAGCAGTCTTAGTCTCTTCCCAGGTAGTCACTGATCCTGGAGGTAACTGCTTCAGCCAGTAAGTTGCATCTCCACCAGGAGATTATGGGAAGAGCTTGCAGAAGAGGTAATCATAGGACACTCCATTTCTCTTAATGCTAGTGACCAAATTTTCAAACCTCTCAATGTGATTCATAGGGTGTTCATGAGAAAGACCATGAAAAAGATGCTGACCCACAAGAGTGTAGTATGCAGGTTTCAGCTCAAAGTCATTCCTCTGAAAAGCAAGAGGGTGAATCGCTGATCGATTAGCATAAAACTGATCAGGCCTGTTGTACTCACCAATCGTTCTACCACGATTAACCACAACATTCCCTGCATTCGCGTTCCCAGCGACATTTCCAGCGCAATCTCCTCGACAACAGGAGCAGGTGGAATGATGTTCCCCTCTCCATCCAATCGTTGCCCTCTCTCATTGCACACTTGACCCTCTTGGTCTCTGTAAGCACCATCTCCATCTTGAACCAAAGCCATTGGATTGTTGTTCATCTCTGCTGGCTTCTTTGCTCTTCTGTTTGTGCGTTCCAAAAGTGCTAGCTGCCCGTTTGACAGTTCAACTAGCTGAGTGCTCCTGTTCCTTCTGGTTTCACGAATAGGCATGCACCTGAAAACAAAAGTCAAGAACATAAGTAACACAGAAATTCACGTCAGGTATCGAGCAATACTACTAGAGTATCGATCGATACTAGGTCGAACTTAGTCGAAATTCTCAAACTAAAATCTAATGGCGAATTGAGTCCCCGACAACGGCGCCAAATTTGATAAGCTCAAATTAATACCCTAAAAGTACTAAAGCTTTGTCGATTGTAATACTTAGGGATCGAATCCACATAGACTCAAGGAAACACACAATATATTGAATATATGAGAATTAAGCTAAGTGATCAATAGAATTGAAAACAAATACGTAAATTAAACAAGTTGTAAGTTCGATTGGAGAAAGATAGGTTCAGGGTATTTCTCAGGAAATCAATGAATGCAGACAAACTAATTAAACAGGGTTCAGGTTACGCACGGTTCTTGAACTCAAATCACTAAAGTATAATTAACCAACTCTCGTTGCGAGAATTATCTAAGCCTAAATCCTAGAATTCCAAATCTCTTTGTGAATCCTAAAGTCTAAACCAGCTTTTAGTTCAAGTTTGATTTGTTCACAAAATAACTAAACCAAATCTCTTTGCGAATAGTTATTTTGGTCACCCTAGGTTCTATCAGATTTCTCAATTGCACTCTCGTGCCTAATCGATTAACCTAAGATCTAAGTTCTAGGTGATCAATCCAGAATTAGCTATGAAAACAACCTATGGTGAATAACTAATTCAGATTATGAACCCTTAGTCAACTAATCAACCTAGCATTCAAAAAAATCATTTATGAGAACCCTAAACCTAGCAAGAGTTCTACTCATACATGAAAATTGAAGCAATAAACATGTTTGAATAAATCATTGAATAAATAATAAGAAAGAGAGTAAAACAGGGGTTCGAAATCTTCTCTCGGACGAACAGAGTTTCAGACTTGTCTCCCTCAAAAGCTCTATCACAAAAACCAAAGTAGAATTCAAGCGTAGAATAAAACTTAGCCACAAAAGTGGCTGAAAAACCTAATAAATAACATAAGACACGTTTTGGGGCTTCTTGTAAATAATAAAGTCTTCTGGGGCAATTTGCAGTTTCTTAAATCTTCAAATAAGTCGCGATCCTTCTGTTTCTTCGACGGGTATCGATCGATACCATAAGTGTATCGATCGATACTCAAGCATCAAATCATTTTCTCAGCTACAAGATCTCTGCTTGACTCCAAAAAGCCCCAGAATGCTTCAATATCTCCAATAATGCTCCAAACGTACCTAAAATCTGAAAAAACTCTAAAAGACTCCAAAATACTAGAAAGACTCTATAAAAAAGACTAATATCATGGCCTAAAACGGGTAAAAACCATGATATATCAACCTTAAAGTCTGCAAGTGCACATATGTGCATTGTAGTACTTGAGGTATCGATCCACATGGAGAGGGTGTTGTTCTATGAGACTTTAGACAATGTGTAGTAAATAAACCTAGAAAAATGAGTTTTATATGGGTTTTTGTCACAAAAGTGTAAAGAACGAAAAAACGGAAAATTACTATTAATCCTAGACTAAGAAAATTGATGGTTATCCTAAACTAAGAGAATCTAATTGCTAAACTACACTAAGAAAATGGTTTGTAACGATGCTAAAACGTTGCTGGGTCGAGAGAGAGATATCTTAGGGGATGCTTGGTTCAATTACACAATCCCTAGCTCTTTAGTAACTGGTGTTTCTAGATTTCAACTCCACGAACAAAAAAGAAAAATGGTGTAGTCTACTCCCGTATAACCTATGCACCAACGTATCTATACACTTGACCAGTAGCTTTCGTCTCTGGCCGCGCCGAAGAATCGTGATGAGCCTGCTGGTTCATATGTTCACGGCACTCCGTAAGTAAACTTTTGAAACCTTACGACCCCCACGCTCTTATGGATGCACTTTCGGATGTTTAGATTCAGTACTCTCGTGGTTCTAAACACCTAGAATCAGCCTCTAGTTCCCACTAGATTCATGCATTAACAACAATCCATAAGAAAGAGCTTTAGAAATCGGCTAGGGTTTTACCGAGCAAAATCCTTATCGAACATAAAATTCCTCTTTGATAATCTCTCTAAAGCCAACAATAAAATACTCACACATAGATGAGATGAAAATCATGACTAAATAAATTGCAGGAGATTGATGAAGGAGCCTCACGATTTTAAGAACGAAGTCCGGTGAGCACCTATCCACCAATCTCGAAAGTAACGAACAAAAGTCTTGCAAAAACCAAAAGAAAGCGACAAAAATCTATACACTAATCTCTCTGGTCTCTCTCTCTCTATCTCTAATTGAGTCTGTAAAATAAGTATAAATAGGTCTTCAACTCATTTTGGTCGAGTTAGGGTTTGACCGGAAAAGACTGTTTTGGCCTCGGATGGAGAAACAACTTGAATTAGGTGAATTTGGCTTGGTCGCGGGTCTGTGCTCTCCAGGAGTGGAGAACTGGGCTCTGGCCACGGTCCGTGCTCTCCATGAGTGGTGACCTGGTGTTTGGCTGCGGGTGGGAGCTCTCGACCCGCGGTGGACTGCTTCTCGGCAGCCTCGCCGGTCTTCGTTGCTTCGGGTATATTTTAGGAACCAACCATTGGATTGTCTCCAATCCAATTGCATTTGAAAGCTGGTTGTCTCTACTTTGTTGTGTCCAAATTTAGTGATGATCAGACGGTGAGAAGGCCTCCTATGATGGCAAGACTTCTGACGGTCCGAGTTTATCCAAAAATGTACTTTTGTTCCGGAATGCACTCTTTTACTCCGAGTTACCTGAAATGTCTTTCAAAACACTAAAAAATGGAAATCATTTGAAAACTATTGAAAATTGAGTTAAAACACCTGCAAAAGAATATAAAAGTGATTCATAAAAATGGTCAAAAACTGGTGTTATCAACTCCCCTAGACTTAAGAATTTGTTTGTCCTCAAACAAAACAAAACCAAAGCTTGGAATGATCAAACAAAAATCATCGGGAACTAGCAATCTTAGAGACCGTCCTTCTAAATCATAACCATCGAACTACATCAATTGCAATCTAGCCTAGAAAATTCCCATTAGAAGTTCCCGAAACACTAGTCCACATTATCCGTCATACGAAATATAAACTTTCAAAATCCAAAAATCAGGTCAACTAGCTCTCTACATTCATTAAGTATAGGCGTGGGTTTCTCATCAAAAGGAATGAACCAAGACAATCGAGGCTAGGTATTAAAAGTATTTAGATGTGAGGTTAAGAGTGTTTCGGGTTACCGTAATTTCACCGGCGGGTGTGAGATATTATGCAAAACAACAAGAGAGGAAGGACCTATTGATAACCGCAGCTTCAGGTCACTTCTTCTTGCGTAAAAATGTTGCACTTCCTCCTTCCAAAAACAGAAATTTTATGTCATTCCCCCAGACTTAGAATTTTCTGTGGGCTCGGAATGACAGACTTCTCACAAACGAACGATGGATGCCTCATAAGTATTTTGGCCAACCTATACTCTTTTTAGGCTTTTGTTTCTTTTCACTTTCTATTATTTTCGATTTTTTTTTTGTTTTTTCTATAGAGGGAAACGCCTTTATGATAATGAGTCTTAGGGGAACAAACATTTACCATGTTTTTGAGTTTTCCAAGGCATAACCAAGCTCTTATCTTTGTTGAATTCACCTCCACCAATCGCGTATAGTCTCCGTCTTTAGTTACTGAAAACTATGTCGTTCCTCCCTCTCCGGCGTTTTTGCACATATCTGCACATAAGACACAAAGAGAGTTGCATGAGGTTTTAACAATGGTTAAGTTTCGGGTGGGATACCAACTAAAGATGAGCTGGTCATTCATGTACGACAAAGAGTGGTAAAAGGTAAAAGTGCATCATGAATGTATGGTTCGTTATCTTTGCCTAAACATTTGATGAGAAAATTAAGTCAAGATTAAGTCCAAATAAAATAGAGCTAGCATATTCCATCCTAAAGGACTTCTACGGTCTAAATTCCTCTGGAGATTTCGCATTATCAGAAACTCTAGATACCGCATAGTCTAGAACCAAATTACGAAAGAGCATGTTACTAGGAGATAGCGTAGAAGCACACTGGTCTGTTATCGTCATGGATTCCTTTCATCATTCCCTCAAAACGTATTCCTACAATTTTCGAAAAACTTAAAATGTTTTAAGAAAAACGTCGAAAAATGCAAAATGCAAAAACAAATAAAAGAAGTGGTGGTTAGTAAGGGATGAAATCCTCCCCTAGACTTAAATCACATTGTACTCAGTGTGAAATAAATCGGGTAAGGACGAATAAATAGATGGATGTAAATAATTTAAAAAGTTTAAGGGAAAATGAAAACTTACCTGGATGCGGTTGGGGAATGGATGTGGGGATGAAATGGTATTAAATGGGGGATGGTAGACGGTGATATGGTGATGGGAATGGATGTGGGGATGTTTGGTAATGGTTGTGAATCGATTGGGGATCGAACGGAGTCGACCGGGATCGTCAGTGGGCTGGCCGCGGTTCGGGCTTGTGTAGCCGCGGCCATTGGCAAGCCGGTCGCGGGTCGGTTGATCGCGACCGCGGCCACGGGCTAGCTCTCCGCGGGTCTGGCTTGTGCAGTCACGGTCAAGCTTCTTTTGTGGCTGAGTCCTTCCTTGCGGTTTGGGCTGGACCGAGTAGCTTCAAACCGTGTCTCTATCTTTTTGTATTTTTGGTTGTTTTATTTTTGATTTTTTGTTTTTTTTTAGAAAGCTGAAAAACAAAGAAAGAAAAGGTTAATAGAAAAAGAAAGAAAAGCTAAGAAGAAAACGTACCTAAAATGGGTTGCCTCCCATTTAGCGCTTTTGTTTAAAGTCGTTTAGCTCTACGTTGGTAACGAGGTGAGCTTAGTCGTAGAAGGACAGTGTCTTACGACAAGTCTTCTTTGGTCTCCTTTTGGTTTCCTTGTCATGTGGATCATCGCTCCATAGTGAGTCGGGATCGCAGTCTTTTGCATTGAAGTGACCTTCCCGCTTGGGATTGAGCGGGACAACGGTGTAGAACACATTTTTGCAGATGTTTACAAAGGACACACGTCGATTTGGCCAATCCATGATGGCTCCAACGGTTGACAAAAACGGCCATCATAAGATCACCGGTGTTGAATCAACTTTCTTTGTCTTGACAATGTAGAAATCAACGGGCGCTATGAAATCTCCAATCCTTATTGGCATATCATAGGCGATCCCCTTTGGTGTGATGCACGTCTCATCGGCCATGTTGAGCTTTGTTCGGGTACAGTGCACGTGCTCGAGACCGATACGCTTGGCGGTCGATATTGACAGGATGCTTAGGCAAGCTCCGAAATCACAAAGAACATCTTTAAACTTAAATCCACATATGTTGCAAGTGATTAGAAACTGACCTCCCTCTTCAATCTTATGGAGACTCCTAACGGGTTTTCAGTTCATAGCATTCGTGAAAAGATCTTATATCTCCTTGACAAATTCTTTGCTTTCACAAAAGAAGTGACTAATCATATGATCCATGAAAGCTCTAGCATAAGTAGTACCTCTAAGTAGATTTCGAACCACTTTGTTGAACTCCTCCAACTTCTGTCGGCTTATCTTGTTCGGGTGCTCTTAGTACTTCTCGGGACGGTAGATTAGGATACCGTGAGAAGCGGCATAAGGCGTTGTTGAACGTCTTGCTCTCATGAAATAGGTATGGATGTCTTCCTTGCTCTCATTGTTGTAGCCAAAGAAAGAGTGTAGCGGTCCCATTTCCCATACTTTTTCGAAAGAAATGTACATTGGGATTGACTTCACGAAGTTGTTGAACTCGATCAATCTCTCTGGGGTAATACTTTGCGTCTTTGGTTCTTCTGGAATTGGGCTTGCGGGAGGTGTTGGGTCGAAGTCAGAGTCACAAATATAGCTAAGATCGGAGTCATGGATGAATGACCTCGGACCTTCTTCTTTGGAGTATTGTTCTTCAATTTCCTCGGATGGTTGAGTAGCAAGAACCATGTTGCAAGGGGCAATAGAGTCTGGTTCTAGGTTGGTTGTAGGGCCTGTTGAGGCTTGAGAATCAATGAAGAAGGCATCTTGCTCGAAGGAGAGTGTTCGGGACTCGAATGTCTCAAAGTAGGACGAACCGGAGCTGGCCGCGGGTCGGTGAGACGCAGGCGCGGTGGATGGCATCTTGGCTGCGGGTCAAGAAGGCGGAGGCGCGGCGAGAGGAGGGCTGGAAGGCTCGCGCAAGTGGTGAGAGGTGTTTGTGGGGACTTGACCGGTTCGTCGTCTTCTTCATCTCCTTCGGTATTTTCTTGTTCTTGGGAGTCATTTGGCTTCTCCTCCACGTCAGGAACATGGTCATCAAGCGTTGAGTCGTGTTCCTCATAGCTTTTAGAAAGTTTCTCCACCTTCTCTTCCACTTCGTCAATAGCACAAATGAGTCGATCTAGCGTAAGGTCGAGCTCTTTCGTCTTGTCTTTAATTTCTCCTACGCCTTCCCACAGCTCAAGGGCGTAGTCGTAGGTGGTGTTGCTGTTGTGATTGACAGAGTTATCCAAATCATCAAGCTTGTAATTCAAAGTACGTACCTCATCATTAGCTTCTCGAATATCAAACTTTTGCCTTGATTATTCTTCTTCAACGAGTTCCATCCTCTCGTTGAGTGTTGTAGCATCTTTAAGTGTCTGTTCTTCAAGGAATTTGATGTGGGTAGCAAATATCAAATATCAAACCTCTTTACTATTCTTAGTTTCTTTGTTTGATTAAAGACAAGCAAAAGCTAAGTCTGGGAGAGTTGATATACTCTATATTTTAATGTTTTTATTATGGATTTTAGTATTTTATTTAAGCATTTTCATTCGGTTTAGGGTTTTTTTTGAGGTAGTTCTTGTATTTATAGTTTTAAAGTCTATATAGGCACTACAAGAAAACACGCGCATTTCAGACGGCCTTCAAACCGTCGGAATTTTCTGACGAAATACTGAGGGAATACCGGCGAATATAATTCCCTCGAAAATCGGTCGGAAAATTCCGACGGTTTGAGGGTCGTCGGAAATTGGTGGAGAATTTACGACCGATATCCGAGGGATATATATCCGCCAAAATTTTCCGACGGACATATATCCGTTAATGTATACGTTGTAGTAGCCGTTATATAGCCGTTTGAAATTTAAACATCTGTCGAAAATCCCACAAAAATCCGTTGGAAAATCGCTGAATATTTATCTATAAATATTTCCCCCCCTCATTCACAACATTCACAACAAACACAAAGAACAAACAAATTACACAATGTCTTATTTTCGATCGTGGATGGAAAAACCTCCGCGTGATCCCGCGACGGAGGAATTGACGGATGAGTTCGCACAAGGTGTGGAGGAGTTCATGAACTTTGCGTCAAACAATAGCATGACATCGGAATACGATAATATGTATTGTCCTTGTACTAAATGTCGAAATCATAGATTAGTCTTTGTTAGGAAAGTAATGAAGCACTTATATAGGATTGGATTTCTGCTTGGTTACAAGATTTGGTATATCCACGGAGAAACTGATTCAATGGTGCAATATTATGGTTATTATGGTAGCACATCGGATAGGTTTGGTAGTACTTCGGGTACTAGGTTAGAGGAACCAACACCGAAAGTAGATGTAAACGCATGTTACACTCATATGGTGAATGATGCGTTTTGTGAAAACATAGCATCGTATCATGTTGAGGATGGTAACATGATAGAGGAATCAATATTAGAAGCGCGAAAGTTTTTTGATATGCTAAATGCGTCTAAGCAGCCATTATACAAAAGTTGTAGAGATGGAATATCGCCTCTATCAACTGCAAGCAGGTTGATGATTATAAAGATAGATTTCAACTTAGCCGATGATTGTGTTGATGCGATAGCTGATTTTGTGAGAGATATCTTACCTGAAGATAATATTTCACCGGCTTCATACTATGAGATTCAGAAGCTTGTAGTTGGTCTTGGATTACCGTATCAGATGATAGATGTGTGAATCGATAACTGTATAATCTACTGGAGAAAGAACGAAAACTGGTTGAAGTGTCGCTTTTGTCGCAAACCTCGGTATCAGGATACAGGTGGCAGAGTACATGTTCCACATAAATGGATGTGGTATTTACCTCTAGCTGATAGGTTGAAGATGTTATATCAATCTGAGTGCACGGCATGGCCTATGAGATGGCATGCAGAACATAACTCAGATGGAGAGATTGCGCATCCCTTAGATGCAGAAGCATGGAAAAATTTTCAAGAGGTTTATCCCAGTTTTGCATGTGAGCCAAGGAACGTATACCTCGGGTTATCTACGGATGGATTCAACCCTTTTGGAAAGCAAGGGAGGCAATATTCGTTGTGGCCAGTAATCGTCACACCTTACAATTTACCGCCAACTTCGTTCATGAAACGAGAATTTTTGTTCCTCACGATCCTCGTCCCCGGTCAAGAGCATCCTAAGAGATACCTTGATATTTTCTTGCAGCCATTAATTTATGAGTTGAGAATTTTGTGGAAAAATGGTGTTGAAGCGTTCAATGTTTCCCTACAACATAATTTTATGATGCGTTCGGTACTTATGTGGACCATAAGTGATTTCCCAACATACGATATGCTATTTGGATGGTCGACGCATGGAAGGTTGGCGTGTTCGTATTGTCAAGATAACACTGATGTGTTCCAATTGAAGAACGGACGTAAGACCTCTTGGTTCGATTATCATCGACGATTTCTATCGCATGATCATCCATATCGTCGAAGCACAACACTGTTTAGAAAGAACACAAAAGTTTTTGATGTTCCCCCTCCTGAGTTAGATGGGAATTATATTATGACTCACTTGAGAGATTTTGGTGTTGATAGGACAGTTTCATGCGGGGGTAATGGGCATTATCCCGTTGACGGTTGTGGCGAGTACCACAATTGGCACAAGAAGAGTATGCTCTAGGATTTGCCATATTGGAATGACCATTTGCTGCGCCATAATCTAGATGTGATGCACATTGAAAATATTTTTTTCGACAACATCATGAACACTGTTCTAAATGTGTAAGGAAAAACAAAAGATAATTTGAAGGCCATATTGGACTTGCCAGATATTTGTTCCCGTAAGGAGTTGCATGTAATGGAGAACGGGAAATCGCTGCCCCCTGCTTTCCGGTTGGATACAACTTCAAAGGAGGAGTTCTTCGATTGGATTAAGCACGGTGTTATATTCCCAGACATATACGCATCTGACCTTCGTAATTGCGTTGATAGTTCAGAAGCAAAGTTTTATGGGATGAAGAGTCATGATTGTCATGTTGTCATGCAGCGCCTCCTTCCATTTGCATTTGAAGGTCTTCTTCCTATGAAAGTCCATATAGCTATTGCAGGTACGTACATGTACACTATTACGTATGTTACCATATTTTTATTTGTGATCATTATATGTAAGTTATTTAATTTTGTATGTCTACTATATATGCAGGGATCGGTGGTTTCTTCCGGGATCTATGCATGAGATCACTTACATCAGCTGGAATCCAAAATCTGGGGGAAAACATACCAGTTCTCCTTTGCAACCTCGAGAAAATATTTCTTATGTGATGGAACATCTTCCTATTCATCTCCCTTGAGAAACTGCACTTGGTGGGCCGGTTCAATACCGATGGATGTACTATTTTGAGCGGTATATGTTCCACCTAAAGAAAAAGGTGAAAAATCTTGCTAGAGTCGAGGGTTCTATTGTCGCACAGAGCATTGAAGAAACTTCCAACTTTACCGGCTACTACTTTCCAGTGCAAGTCCAAACAAAAAGTAGACCCCCGCACGACATGATGATGGAGGGAACAAAGTTAGTTAGCATGTCTATGTCCCAGATATATTTACTCAGATTGGACGAATAAGTGGAAAAAGCAAGGATCGGCGATTATTAGAGGAGGAGTAAAGGCACTTGCATATGTATATTCTAACAAACTGCGACGACGTTTAAGAATATGAGAGGTATCTAATTTTTTATAATTAGTTAACAAATTAAGTTTACTAATGCTATTTTCTAATGCATTTGTTCATGCACATGATGTTCATGGCCTAAATACGCGATTGGTACCCTGATTACACAGAGGATGAGCTTGTTGTCGTCAAGCAGAATGACTTTGGTGATTGGTTGAAATATTATGTAAGTGTTAAATGATGCTTTATTATATAATTAAATTGTATAACTTCCTTATATAAACATTGTGTCGATTGATCCACATGAAATTTTTTCAGGTTGGTCAGATGACTGCTAGTTGGGTTTCGTTTCTGACATGGTTAGTTGAGATGGGGAAAGACCCAACGTTTATTGCAAAGTCTTATCCGATGTATTGCATCCGAGGGTATGATGTTAAGGCTCATCGGGAAGGAAGCTCAAAGACAACTTGTAATTATGGTATATCGTCTCAATCTGGAGAAGTTGGTCCTCCGCGAAATATTGGAAGTACATTATCCGGGAATGATCGACTTGAGGTGCATTGCGTTCTACTGCAATTGGTATAATCATGTGGAAGGTGTACGTGAGGACGCATTTGATGTTACATTTGTCCACTCTCGAAGGCGACTTCAGAAATACGATTCTTTCATTCTTGCTTCACAAGCGGATCAGGTTTCCTACATTTGATACCCCCGGTTTAGGAACAAGCAAGACCCTTGGATTACTGTTACGTCGATACACCCAAGGGGAAGCGTTTATGGTGTTTCCGAGCATAACCCTTTGCAGGAAAACACAACTGGTAACTTAGGTTCGATCGAGCATTCTCTTGAAGTTGACATATTAGTTGATTTCACCATGGACGGGGATTACGAGATTCACATGACGAGGAAACCAAAAGAATATCAAAGAAGACTTGTCGTAAGACACTGTCTTTCTACGACTAAGCTCATCTCGATACCAATGTCGAGCTAAACGACTTTAAACAAAAGCGCTCAATGGTGGCAACCCATTTTAGCTACGTTTTTCTTTCTTTTTCTACTAACTTTTTCTTGTCTTAGTTTTCAGTTTTCTAAAAAACCAAAAAACCAAAAAAAAAAAAACCGAAAAGACAAAAAGATGGAGACACATAAATATCAAATAAGAACTTGACCACGATCAACCGACCCGCGGCCAGGTTGCCATTGGCCGCGACTGCAAGCCTTTGACCCGCGGCCAGCCCCCTGACTATCCTGAACGATTTGTTTTGTTCCTCGATCGATTCCAAATTGTTCCCAAAGATCCCCACATCCATTCCCATCTCCATATTTCATCTACCATCCCTAAATCACCCCCATTACATTCGCAAATCCATTCCCCAACCGCATCCATGTAAGTTATATTTATCCCTTAAACTTTTCTAATTATTACATACATCTATTATTCGTCTTTACCCGATTTATTTCACACTGAGAACAGTGTGATTTGAGTCTTGGGGAGGATTTCATCCCTTACCAACCACTACTTCTTTCATTTGTGTTAGCATTTTACATCTTTCGAACGTTTTTCTTAAAACAAATTCAAGTTTTTCGAAAAGCGTAGGAATACCTTTTGAAAGAATGATGAAAGAAATCCATGACGATAACCGACCATTGTGCTTCTACGCTATCTCCTAGTAACATTCTCTTTCGTGAATTGGTTCTAGACTAGGCGGTAGCTAGAGTTTCTGTTAATGCGAAATCCCCAGAGGAATTTAGACCGTAGAGATTCCCTAAGATGGAATATGCTAGCTCTATTTTATTTGGACTTAATCTTGACTTGATTTTCTCATCAAAGGTTTAGGCAAAGATAACGAATCATACATTCATTCTTTCACTTTTTACCACTCTTTGTCGTACATGAATGGCCATCTCATCTTTAGTTGGTATCCGATCCGAAACTTAACCATTGTTCAAACCTCATGCAACTCTCTTTGTGACTTATGTGCAAATATGTGCAAAAACGCCGGAGAGGGAGGAACAACACCTCTTTCAGTTACTAAAGACGAAAACTATACGCGATCGGTGGTGGGGAATTCAACAAAGATGCGAGCTTGTTTATGCCTTGGAAAACTCAAAATCATGGTAAATATTCGTCCCCCTAAGTCTCTACTTCGATAAAAGGTGTTTCCCCCTTTCAAAAAAAAAAAAAATAAAAAAATTGAAAATAAGTGAAAGGGAAAGGAAACAAGAGCCATAAAGAGAATAGGTTTGTCAAAATACTTATGAGGCATCCATGGTTCATTTGAGAGAAGTCTGTCATTCCGAGCCCACATAAAATTTTATGTCTGGGGGAATGACAGAAAACTTCTGCTTTCGGAAGAAGGAGGAAGTGCAAAGTTTTTACGCAAGAAGAAGTAACTGGAAGTTGTGGTGATCAATAGGTCCCCCTCCATAGAAATTACGGTAACCTGAAACACTCTTAACCTCACCTCTAAATGCCTTTAATACCTAGCCTCGATTGTCTTGGTTTAATCCTTTTGATGATAAACTCACGCCTATACTTAATGAATTTAGAGAGCTAGTTGACCTGATTTTTGGATTTTGAAAGTTTATATTTCGTATGACGGATACCGTGGACTAGTGTTACGGGAACTTCTAGTAAGAATTATCTAGGCTAGATTGAGATTGATGTAGTTCGATGGTTATGGTTTAGAAGGACGGTCTCTGAGATTTCTAGTTCCCGATGATGTTTGATCATTTCCGAGCTTGAGCTTTGTCTTGTTTGAGGACAAACAAGGTTTAAGTCTGGGGTGTGATGTGATAACACCGTATTTTTACCCGTTTTGCTATATATTTTAGAACACTNCCAGTCCGTTTTAATGGTCCTTTAATTACTAAGTCAATATTCGAGGTTCCAGGTGACAAGCAAGTAATAAAACGGTGGATTTTTATATCATAAACAAGATTCGATACAAGATTCGGTACACATATCTGTTCGCATATAAGCTATTACATGTACGATCTAACTATACGATCCTAGAGCACCACCCATCTCCCTTGGCCGGTCACAATCCGCGCCTAGTCCCATTTGGACTCGGTACTCCCCTTATCACCTGAAATCCCACATAGCACATAAGTATACGATTAACACATAAATGAACTCGAATCAATTGAAAATGCATGTATAATATTCGCATGAACAAACGCCCCTATACTCCAACACATTATAGCCGTGATACATTGATCAAGCCGCGGATCCACTTAGGCCTAGGCCGTGACACGGCCGGCCATAGCCGTTGCCGATACGCGCCTAAGGGCGTGGTCCCTTGAGACCCTCATGTAACCGGCTCCAAACACGGTGATGCGTGATCAGGCCGGAACTGACCATGAGATCTAAGCCGTGACGTGGCCGGCTCTTGCCGTTGCCGATGCACACGCATAGCCGCCGATCATCCCTAACCTTCACGCCATCAATCCGCGAGTATTCGCTTTAACACCTCCCAGCCTAGTCTAGACTAAGGTCGGTGATACCACAAAGAATCTTAAGACAGAGAGAACGATCCGCACGTAGGCCTAAGGCCGAGCTACATCTCGGCAACCTTTTAATGGGATTCGGGCACTACGTCGTCGGAAAGTTCCTAACCTTTTTATACGCGGTATGCGGAGGTTTATGTTGCCGTGAAACCTCTTCTCCTTCCCACGCTTGGCTCCTTCACGTTCTAGAGCAAACCACTCGGACTCCCTCTCTCTCTTTCTTCTTCTCTTCTTCTCGCTCTCTCTTTCTCTCTCTTACGGCCAAGGCCTTTCTCTTGCCGGAACTTGGCCGGAATCTTCCCTCTTTTTGGGTGTGTGTGTGATGTCGTGGAAAATGGGACCTAAGGGTCCTATTTATAGGCTTTTGATCTCGCCCCCAAAAAGGTACTAGGCGAAAGGTTGTGTGTTTTGGGCGAAAGGGTGCAACGCTTGACCGAAAGGTTGCGATGCTTCAAGCCCATAACCGCCCATATCCACCTAGCTCAGCTATGAGTTGTCTAGGTCTCACCTCAGCTGTCTTAGCTAGCTCCCAGTCGTTGAGCTAGCTCACTTCCCACTCAGCTAGACCCAGCTAGCTCACACTTGTCTCAGCTGCCCGAGCTCTTACTTCAGCTGGTTCAGCTGTCCATCTCCTTTATTTCAGCTAACCTCAGCTAATCCGAGGCTCTTACGGACCATAGTGCGAGTTCCTGAGTAGACTCCCGGCTATTTCCTCACCATGGTCCGGACCGCTGACCCTAACGCGGATCGGGGACGTTACAATTTCCGAGCTTGAGCTTTGTCTTGTTTGAGGACAAACAAGGTTTAAGTCTGGGGTGTGATGTGATAACACCGTATTTTTACCCGTTTTGCTATATATTTTAGAACACTTTAATAAGTGTTCCGCTTGGTTTTCTATTATTTTATTACGCGTTTCGTATGTTTGTGGTTTTAAGACTCTTTTCAGGTAACTCGGGATTAAAGAGTGCATTTCGGAGCAAAAGTATGTTTTTAGATAAACTTGGACCGTCAAGAAGCCTTGCAATAAAAAAAAGACCTTTTAACCGTCTGATCATCAAAGTAGAGACAACCAGCTTTCAAATTCAATTAGATTAGGGACAATCGAATGGTTGGATTCTAAAATATACCTGAAGCACTGAAGCCCGATGAAGCTGCCCGAAGAAGCAGCCCACCGCGGGTCAAGTAGCCGGAGCCGCGGCCAAGCACCGTTCCGCCGCCCCTGGAGCCACTCCACCCGCGGCCAGAAGCCAGTTTGCCGCGACCAGAGAACACGGAGCCGCGGCCAAGCCTATTTTCGCCCAAGATGATCTGTTTCTTCACTCGAGACCAAACCGTGTTTTCCCATCAAACCCTAAAACGACATAAGCTTGTCATATATCATAGTTTTTACCCATTTTAGGCCATGATATAAGTCCTTTTTATAGAGTCTTTCTAGTATTTTGGAGTCTTTTAGAGTCTTTTCAGGTTTTAGGTACGTTTGGAGCATTATTGGAGATAATGAAGCATTTTGGAGCTTTTTGGAGCCAAGAAGAGATCCTGTAGCTGAGACACCAATTTGATGCCTGAGTATCGATCGATACACTTATGGTATCGATCGATACCCGTCGAAAAAATAGAAGGATCGCGACTTTTCTGAAGATTTGAGAAACTGCAAACTGCCCCAGAAGACTTTATTATTTACAAGAAACCCCAGAACGTGTCTTAGGTTTTTCAGCCACTTTGGCTATGACGCTTCATACACGCTTTATTTTATTCTGGTTTTGTGAGAGAGCTTTCTGAGGGTGACAAGTCTGAAACTCTGTTCGTCCGAGAGAAGATTTTGAACCCCTGTTTTACTCTCTTTCTTATTATTTATTCAGTGATTTATTTAAACATGTTTATTGTTTCAATTTCCATGTCTGAGTAGATATTTTGTTAGGTTTAGGGTTCTCATCAGGGATTTCTTGGAATGCTAGGTTGATTAGTTGTTTAGGGTTCACCATATAAATTAGTTGTTCACCATATGTTGTTCTCCAAGCTAATTCTGGATTGATCACCTAGAACTTAGATCTTAGGTTAATCAATTAGGCACGACAGTGCAATTGAGAAATCTGATAGAACCTAGGGTGACCAAATTGATTATTTGCTAAGAGATTTGGTTTAGTTGTTTTGTAAACAAATCAAACTTGAACTAAAAGCTGGTTTAGACATTAGGATTCGCAAAGAGATTTGAAATTATAGGATTTAGACTTAGATAATTCTCGCAACGACAGTTGGTTAATTATACATTAATGATTTGAGTTCAAGAATCGTGTGTAACATGAACCCTGATTAGTTAGTTTATCTGCATTCATTGATTTCCTGAGAAATACCATTGAGAATCCAAACCTGAAAAAAGTGGTTAAGAAGGAGGTCATGAAACTCTTGGATGCAAGGGTTATCTATGCCATCTCGGACAATTTTTGGGTCAGTCCAGTGCACGTTGTACCTAAGAAAGGAGGGATAACTGTGGTGAAGAAAGAGAAGGATGAGATGATTCCTACTAGGACTATCACTGGGCATCGAATGTGCATTGACTACAGGAAGTTGAATGCAGCCACAAGGAAAGATCACTTCCCATTGCCATTCATTGACCAGATGTTGGAGAGGTTGGCTAGTCATCCCTACTAATGTTTTCTCGATGGGTATTCAGGTTTCTTCCAGATTTTGATACATCCAGATGACCAAGGCAAGAAGACTTTTACATGTCCTTATGGCACATTCGCATACATGAGAATGGCATTTGGATTGTGTAATGCTCCAGCCACTTTTCAGAGATGCATGATATCTATCTTCACAGACATGATTGAGGATTTTATGGAGGCGTTCATGGATGATTTTTCAGTGTATGGATCATCATTCAAGAACTGTTTGGGAAACTTGTGCAAGGTGCTACATAGATGTGAAGAGAAACACTTGGTCCTTAATTGGGAAAAGTGTCACTTTATGGTTCAGGATGACATCGTGCTTGGGCACAAGGTTTCTGAAGCTGGGATCAAAGTTGACAAAGCCAAGATTCAGGTCATGACAAGCCTCCAACCACCGACTTCTGTGAAAGATATTCGAAGCTTCCTTGGTCATGCTGGGTTTTACAGAACATTCATCAAAGACTTTTACAAGCTAGCCCGCCCACTCACCGCCCTATTATGCATGGATATCAAATTCGATTTCATACCTGAGTGTCTTGCAGCCTTTGAGGAGATTAAAAAGGCTTTAGTGAGTGCTCCTATTATGCATCCTCCTGATTGGACTTTGCCTTTTGAGATCATGTGCGACACTAGTGATTTTACTGTTGGATCAGTTCTGGGTCAGAGGAAGGATTAGAAGCTGCACGTTATCTACTATGCTAGCAGGACATTGGATGATGCTCATAGGAATTATAGCACCACAGAGAAGGAACTACTTGCAGTTGTTTTCTCCTTTATGAAATTTCGATCCTACCTGATTGGGAGCAAAGTGATTGTTCATACTGATCATGCTGCTCTCAAATATCTGATGCAGAATAAGGATCTCAAGCCTCGCCTTTGTCGTTGGTTCCTTTTGCTCCAAGGTTTTAATATCGAGGTTAAGGACAAGAAAGGAATAGAGAACGGGGTTGCTGACCATCTTTCGAGGATTCGGATCGATACAGACGTGCCTATCGATGATCAACTACCAGAAGAGTCCATTTACTTCATTGAAACTGAGTTTCAAATGGGTTTTACCGAAACTCTGCAATTCCCACGAATTTCAGGTTTTGGTATCGATCGACACTCCCCTGGTGTCGGTCGATACCCTACGATTTCTAGACCGATTTTGACTTATGAACACCTAGGTGCTTCTGAAGGGTATCTAGTCGCTGCAGCTGATTCTGATCAACCATGGTACGCTGATATTGCCAACTACCTATTTATGTGTGACATAAGGCGATTCTTTTGGGATGAACCTTACCTGTACAAGCATTGTTCTGATGGTATCTACAGGAGATGCATTGTTGAATCCGAGGTACCTAATGTTTTGTTTCATTGTCATGGATCTGAGTATGCTGGACATTTTAATACTTTCAAGACAGTGTCCAAGGTTCTTCAAGCAGGCTTCTGGTGCCTACTATGTTTAATGATGCTCATGCCTTCGTTTCGCAGTGCGATGCGTGTTAGAGGAGAAGGAAGATCAGTAAGAAACATGAGATGCCACCGAATTTCATCCTTAAGGTTGAGCTTTTTGATTTTTGGGCATCGATTTTATGGGTTCCTTTCCTTCGTCATATGGAAACAAATACATCTTGGTTGATGTGGATTCACTACAAGAAAACACAGTTTTTGTGACTCTTTTTTTGGTCGCAAAAAAGTGGGACGAAAGTGTGACTAATTTGTGACTACTCGCAATGCAGTGGCAAAACAGTCGCAAATTAGCGACGAAACAGAGGAGTCACAAAACGGTCTCAAATTTACGACTGTTTAAGGACTTGCAAAAGTAGTCCCAAATTTGTGACTGATTTGCTTCGGTTTAGCAACTCCACTTGATTTTTTTAAAATAAACATCAAATAATATACAAAAAAAATTCTAAACCCTAAACCATCAAATAATATACAAAAACATCAAATAAATAAACATAAAATAATATACAAAAAAATTCAACACTTACAATTTTAAAAATATAATCATTTTATAAATCCTAAATTATAAACCCTTAATCATAAACTCTAAATCTTAAATTGTAAAATATATTTTTGAACAGCTATATACCCAAAATAATTGTAAAGTGATATTCAAACATTATATGTTCTTAAAATTTAGGGTTTAGGGTAACATGTACACTAATTTCCAAACCCAGTTTTTGTGACCAATTTGAGACTAATTTTTTATAGTAGTCACAAAATAGTCCCAAATTTGGGACTAATTTGCAACTCCACTTGATTTTTTTTATAGAAATCAATAATTTCTAAACTCAAACCACAAACCCTTAACCCTAAACCCTAAACCTATAACCCTTAATCATAAACTTGATCTAAATCTTAATTTGTAAACAAAATTTTACACACAAACATCAAATAATATACAAAAAAATTCAACACTTACAATTTTTTTTAATATGATCATTTTATAAATCCTAAATTATAAACCCTAAACTTCTAACCCTTAATCATAAACTCTAAATCTTAAATTGTAAACTACATCTTACACATAAACATCAAATAATAAACAAAAAAATATAACACTTACAAAAATTTCAATCTAATCATAACATCTACTAAGTGTTACATGTGTTTTATAAGAAATGATTTTGAAAGATAAAAATTATCTCAAAATTTATTTATTTATAAGTTTTAACATATTTTTGTACTGCTATATACACAAAATCATTGTGAAGTCATATTCAAAGTTTCTAGGTTCTTAAAGTTTAGGGTTTAGGGTAAAAAAAAATTATTGTCACAAAATAGTCTCAAATTTGCGACCGTTTAGCAATCCCAGTCGATTTTTTAAAATAGTAGTCACAAAATAGTCTCAAATTTGCGACTAATTTGTGACTAAATGACAAAAATAATGAAAGNTTTTTTTTTTTTTTTTTTTTTTTTTTTTTTTCTTTTTTCGTTCTCTTCCTACGATTGTTTCTCTTCTTCTTCCTTCTCTAACTCACTCTTTTTTTTTTCTCTTCTTCTTCTTATGTCTGGATCTGTCGAAACTTCTCAAAGTTTCATTTATGATGAATGTGTTATTGATTTAGCAGAGATATTATTAATAATTGTATTAACAAGGTGCTTGATCCCAAGACTTGCGTGTTTTGTTTCGTTAAATTCCTTAAATCATTCGCTTAAATCATTCGCTTGATCTAACTCTTGTTTTGTTTTTTGCCAGATGCTCACAGCCGGCGAGGCTGTCATGTGGTTGGTCCGAGGAGGCGGCGGTCGTGAGGTTAGTCCAAGGAGGCAGCGGTCGTGCGGTGAGATTTGAGGAGGCGGCGGTGAGATCCGAGGAGACGGAGGTGAGATCCAAGGAGACGGCGGTGAGATCCAGATCCAGGCGAGGCTTCTTCTATGAGCAGATCGGCGCCGTGAATTCTCGCCGGAGAGAGGAGCAGATCGGAGAAGAGAAGAGCATATCGGAGAAGAGGAGGGAGCGCCATTCTCATATGCCACTTTTGTTGAGAAAAAATTCTCCCATGCCATGTACTAATCTGGATGCCACTAAAGATGTGTAATGCCAATTGTAACCTTAATGATATTTGTAAAAAAAAAAAAAAAAAAAAACGAAAAGAAAAAATAAAAACAGATCGCCATTAACCCGCGAGCCGTTCCTCACCTTCCCTCCTCCTCCCGAGCCGCCATTGTTGCTCAAACCGAGCTCCTTCAACCACGTCCTCCGTCACCTCCGGCGAGTTCTTCGTTCTCGTTGGCCTCGGTTTGTTCTCCTTTCTTCATCGGGTTTGGTGAGTTCTTGGATAGGGGATTTGGAGATTTGTTAGATTTAGGGATTTGTAAAGGAATTTGGTTGTTTTGGTAGCACATTTGGTTTGTAATCATGTTTAATGGTAAGAATAGCTATTTCCATAGGTTATTTATCGAATTTAGCTGTTGAATGGTGGTAAATCTAGAGGAAACCACGATTTAGAATCGATCCCAAATCTGGAAATCTGCAGACGTATGACAACTGGAACATATGGTATAACTGAGAGATAGTAGGACAACTGGTTCAAATGGTATACAACTGAGAGATATTAGGACAACTGGAACAAATGAAATAACTATGACAAATTGTGTAATTCGTAATTTGTGTTTTTTTAATCTTGTTTCCAGGAGGCGATGAGGAAGAGGCACACAAACGTTCATTTTGACTATGGAGGGTACTATACAGAAGAGCATGAATGGGTTTCAACAAATTCCGTATACGCTATATCGTTTAAGACCGCATCTATGGAAGAGATAACTTATTCGATGTTAGTAGAGAAAATATGCAGAAAGATTGCGTTAGATGAAACCCCGAGGAAGCTGAAATTGAGTTATAGCGTCTCTAATGCTGCGAGAGAGTCATATATTGTAGATGACGAGGACGTTTTTGTTTATTTGACGACATCGGATGAAAAGGGACTTCGACATGTTATGCATGTGGAGTTGTCGAATGATGATTTGGAAAAAAGTCAGTGGGTCGATCAAATTTCAAGAGCGGGGCGAGGAAGTTCATTTGGTAAGAATTATGGGGAGCCGGCTTCAAATGGGAGAGTTGATGATGCAGATAATGGTGGAATCCTTACTATTTGCAAAGCTGGCGAAATATCAGAACAAAATAACGAGAATATCAATGAAGAGCCGATGAATGATGGTAATGAAGGTTGTGAGAATGATTCACGTAACGATTTTGAGGCTGTGGATAGCC